>VXBI01001239.1:310888-374920 GCA_013397375.1 Toxostoma redivivum
TTTTTTTTTCAGTATTTCCTAAAGAATTTTTTGAGAGGAATGGAAAATATGGCTTCAGATCACACCTGTTAGAAGACAAAATTAAACCTGGAATAGCCAGAACAAAGACAAACACACTCATCTCCTGAGCTGACTCTGAAAAAAGTCCCAATGCCACTGATGGTCCTTTCCTCTTATTATTTTTTCTTTTTGGGTTTTCCTCCATCTTTTACATTTGCTTGCATTGACAAAAACAAACAAAAAAACAAACTAAACAAAAAACCACCAAAACAAAAAAACAACCAACCAAAACAACAGTCAGTGTATTCTAAGTCAGTCTAAAGTTCATCTCATACTCAGTAACAAGAGCCTCCGGTTACAATCCAATTATCCAAGACAACCCAAATTTTTTTGTGCTAAGGACAGGAGAATCCTATATAACCAGCTATCAAGATATGTTCTGTGCACTGGTCCCATATATAAGGACAGTGATTATGTTCCATCCAAAGCCAGCTGAGATGGGACTAAATTGTCCCACTTGCCACACACAGGAGATCCCTTGCGTCCACTTAGACTGCCAAGTTCTTTAGGTCAATAGCTGATATTGCACATCTCTAAACTGATGGTCCCCAAGCTTTCTGGATAAATCTTAGCCTAATTCTAGGAAGTTCCTACGTCCTACAGAGTTCCATGTATCCCGATTATGAAAACAAGGATCAGAACAAAAAACACATTGAAGACTGGCACTGAACACAACCACGGCTTTGCTGCAACCCCCATGGTAATCTGAGAGCTACAGTTCTGTGTCACGTAGCACAAGACAGGTTTCCTTAAGCACAAACCTAACCCCAAACAGCAACAAACCCACAGTGTTATTATTTTATTCTTCAACCTTCATATGGGACTATTCACGTGGTCAATACTGTTAGACAAAACTGTAGTGGGATAAGAGAATTGCACCATTGCAAATTTCCTGTGGAGGAAAAATTAGCCTCAGTATAAAATCAGTCTCAAGTCTTAACAACTTTTGTACATATCCACAAATTTAAACATAGTTTTTGGCAAGTAAATAGTTGGTCCTGATGCTTAAATTGGGAGCTCAAACTCATAGCCTTGCAACAATGTCTCATCATTTACTGCTGATTAACAATTTTGTGTGAAACACTAGAAACCCATACATGAACTGAATAATCTCCAGTTCGTCTCTTAATTAATAAGTAAAATTGTTCTCTAAGTGCTTCCCATCCAGTAGTTAATGTCTTTGACTACTGCTAGCCACATGGTAAAAATATATGAAAATCCAAGTTTCTTTCTCAGAATTTCATCAAGTAAAAACATTGCATATGGAATATCTGTACTTGGGCAAACTTAACAACATGAGCTCTTTGCATTTAAACAATCTGTCAAACCTTTAATCTCTTTAGGGTACTTCAGCTGCAGAATATTATGGTAGAATGGCATAAATTTATTTTATAATTCACATGCCTGAAATATTTCATGTTATAGGCAAACTTCATTAAAGCACATCAAAAAGTATTTATATATAAAAATCATAAACCTTTTTGGGAATAGCTTTTATGCATTTAGCAGGAAAACAGCAATTAAAAATAGTCAATCAAATAAGTGTTTTTCCACTTATGGTTGTGCTTTATCCATCTAATTCTTTCTGTTCACACCCCAATATTTCAAATGGTTGCTTATGCAGGCATATAGAGTGATATTATGAAGTGTCTTACCACAAATATATCTTTCAGTGTTATTGCTTATGGATGGTCCTTAGAGTATATTTTGGCTCAAAGGCACAACTCTTGATTTCCTCTCTTTGATAGGTTTTCTGCTCTCAGGTAAAAGATCTCCAAGGATATCAGCTCAGAAGTAACACAGAGATATCTGGAATATTTGTTATGCTATGACTGCAGCTCATATGACCTCATCTGGCTTGATATGACTGGTGGCAAAACCTGGGCTATCTGCATTTTTATCTAGACAAAAAAAGGATTGAAATTACTTTCTCTAACTAGAAGGACTGTTCCACTTCCTGTCACTCCCCACATTTAAGGACCACAAGATTGTGTGTAACTGAAATGTTTATTGATTTGCAAGTCAAAATTGGTCTGTGCTGAGGGCTTTGGGGAAATTTTCCATTCTATTTAAGTACTGGTTCAGTTCTTCTAATACTAATGATTTAAGGAATATCAATGCCAATTATTTACATCACATATGTTTGCTATCACAAAAATCCTAGTAATTTGCCTAAGAAGGGCTCTCCAGAGGGTATCCAGTCAATCACCAACCACAGAGGGGGATTAAATATAGGGGCCACACACATCAGCTCACTGTCTGAGCATTTCTGCACCATCTCCCATGAAGGGGATAATACAGTTTTGTTAAGCAACCTGTTCCAGTACTTTATCTTCAAAGCAATTAGAAGGCTTTTCCTGGCACACGGTGTTTTGGTACCAGCATGTATTCTGGCTCGGGAAAGGTTTGGATGACAAGGGAGCATGTGTACGGGAGTGGCCTTTAGCAGCAGGAAGTATTCGGGTTGTTGCTTTTGTAACTTAGGAAGCTGCCCTAAAATCTTTCTTGTGGACAACACCTCAGTAAGTTTAGTCAAATTTTGTTCTGTCACCAATCTTGTTTTTTAATAGTCTAAATCCTTGAGTACTGATTTTATTACACCTCACATTGAAACTTTTCCACCATATTTCAGACCAGAGTGGGGAAAAAATTCCATTAACGACTTTTCTTTTCATACAATACTATAGCCTTTCCTTCAACAGAAAATTTACCACAATTCACAGAAAGAAAACAAAAATTGTTTTTAATAAAATAAAGCAAAAGATAGTACAAATAAAGACAAACATTTTTTTAAAATGCATAAATAAACAAAAGTCCTTAATTCTGTAAAATATTATTTGTATGTTTAACTATTTTACAATTTAAGTGGCAATTTTAGCAAAATTAATTAATTAGTGGGAGCTCTGCAATGAAATATTTTTGAGGGAACTTAAAAATCCCTTTGAATTTCTCTTGTCATATCATGTCAAGGAGCAAAACAACCAAATTTGATGAGATTACTATGTTGAGATTCAGTTGCAACAATTTTATTATCCTACAAGTGATGTAGGATATCTTTAATAAAGGCTGGTCCTTTGGTTATACTCTGAAGTTCTTGGCAGACCTGAGCATGAGTGGAACTGTTATTTTATAGCAGTCAGATCTGCTGGTCTTTTGGTTATGCCTGGGCTCCCATCAGTGTTGAATTATGAGAATTTGCTTACAGGAAAGAATTGGGCTGTATTTCCTTAATTTATATTTCAGCAAGAGATTGAAAATATATATGTGCGTGTGTGCAAATTGGTTTTAATTTTAACTTTTAAAAAGGTTCTCAAACATATGCTCAGTTTTGGTTTTCCTCTTATTTAATTCTTGGGTAATTCAATCTTGATTTCACCAATGCAAAAAGAAGAAAAATGAAGAAAAGAAGAAAAGTCTCTGGTGGCCTAGTGACAGCTCTGTGGCAGGAAGGAAGAAAAAACCACTGCTAATACCTCTGCTATTATACGAGGATATCCCATTTAATCATAACCCTCATCACAAAGTGTTCCTCAGGAGAGTACTGCAAATCAAAATTCGCATATATTATAAAAGGCTCCGTTTTACTAAACTATTTATGTCTCCAATGTTTTGGCAAATTATTACAAATGGGGCCAAGTCCACCACAACTTCAGGAAGTATCCAGGCCCATATGCCACCCAAAATACAAAGATGTCTTGTAATTTTGCAGCTCATTCTCCTTTTATTTCAGTTCAAATGGCTCAGATTTTCCTGCTCCCTACAATCTTTTTTCCCTTCTGAAAATCTGAGCTAGTGCCTGTCTCCTGGAGCCTGTCTGCCAGACATATGGCATTACCTTCCATGTGACACTGCTGATCAGCTTGCTCGAAGGGCAGTTCTTCCTACCATGCCCTCCCCTGACATTTCAGAGAGAAAATTTAGCTGAAACTTTTCACAGTTTTCAGACTAATTATCCATTCCCTCATGAAACAGTAAAAGACGGCATTTGTGGTGCCTAAGGAACTCTTAAATTAGGCAGGCCAATTTTGAAAATTACGAAAACTTAATGAAAAATCAGACATTCACTAAAACGACTCCGTACACATTACTGCAAGACATACTTATGATTTTCAAGCATTTTAAAATCTGGTTTTAATAGGTTCTCAATTTAATGTTTTTATAACAGTAAAGGTGACAAGCCAATAAAAATATCTGGCAAGTCTTTTTTTCTAGAGTGGAATATAATGAACCCAAGTTAAGACAGATACAACAGTCCAACCAAGTGCATGTCTATCACCCTTGAAAGAAAAACTGATCTGCAATTCACCATGGAAAAAGCTACAAAACTGTGGGTTTGCTATGAAATGGGACTGAACATTTCAACCCAATTTCAGCAACAGAGTGCAAAGCGAAGGAAGAAAAAGAAAAAAACAAAAAGAAATAAAAGGAAAGAACTTAGAGCAAAGAAACTGTGTATGATTTGGATTTATTCTATTTCATAAGCAAAAGAGAAACCTCCATCTCAGGAGAGCAAAAATTAAGGCATGAAAAAGGAGGGGGGAAAAAAATCACCTCTTCCTTAAACTGCACATTTCTACACAGCTGTTGTGTCACATAGAACTCTTCAAATGCTAACTGAACAAAAGAATAACTTGATTCCTTAAAACTTTGATAAAGTGTGTGTCCTGAGGACACAGGAGACAAACTTTTGACTACACTAGCACTTTTTTTCCAGAAGAATGTCTTGTCTCTACAAACATGGCAGCATCAGGGTCAAAACCACATTTCATTTCAAGAGTTTCTAACAGAATACAAAATTACCTTCCTGGCTATTTCATCCAGGATATTTATATTTTTCCAAAAGCATAGGCATGTTCAAATCTCTCTCTCTCTCTGTTACTAGAAGTTGCTACTCTAAAATATGCAGAGGAAGAAATAACAGGAAATTCATGTCAAAACAACAGAAACATATGCCATCATGATAGATAAAAAGGGGATGTGCATTATCTTCAGCAAGATTTGGAGAAGCAAAGCAATGAACTGTCTGAAATGTATGGTTTAAAATTTGAAGAATTAGCCCAAAACAAACGCCATGGATTTGGTTCTTCATATTTCCAGCTAGATTTAAAAAGGCCAGAATTTTGGCAAATTCCACTGAGTGTCTTCTGTCTTCTGGCAAAAGGCTTAGTCCACTGACAGTGCATAAAACTGAGTGCCATTTTAGTGAAGAAGAATAAAGACAAGGCAGCTCTTATTGCCTTGAAGGAGATATTTAGAATGGACACTTGGAAAAAAGTTTATTTAAGGAAGAAAGTAGTCAAGGATTGCATAACAGAAAGTGTAGGGGGGGGGAAAGAGAAACTTCAAGCTACACAAACACAAGGATACAGCCTGCTATATGACTTCTACTAAGGTCAAAGAGGCAAAGCAGCTTTCATGACACAGAAGCTGTGGAAAATCCCCAGGAAATAAGAGATCAAAGCAAACCTTATCTCATAAGTAGGCCAGTTTTTCCAACATTAAACTCTAGATCACCATAAGTGCTATTTCTAACACATAATGAACTTAAGCAAAGTACATTTTTTCTTAATGTCATGACTTTTATCACCCATAAAGTAATAAATACTTTGAGTAGATTGATACATTTTCTTTTTTTTAACATAAAGAAAGAAGAGGCAGTCTCAACCTATTATATGAATGCTGCAATCAGATTAATACACATAGAGGAGAAAAATCCTCTTCCCAAGGCCAGACTTAACACAGCTGAGATAAATGGCCTGCTGCAAATACCACAGAAGCTCATCTGTAGACAGTTGACTGCAAAATAGAAAGAAGATGTAGGAGGGCTGAAAGCTCAAGACCCCAGATTAAAACCAGAAAATATATATGTATTTCTTAATTGTCAGAATAATTAACTGATAAACATGTAAGTCAATGGTTGTGATAATCTCTTCATTACCAGAAATTTTTTAGATAACACTAAACTTTTGCTGAAAAGACAGACCATAGTTCTGCTAGAACTATTGGAAACTCAGAAATTCAGACCAGGTATCACATAGTATTCCCATCATCTATTGTGTCAGGCAACCTCAGTTTTAAGAAGGAACTAACCATAAAGCAAATCAGTAACTATAAATGTAAAGGAGACAGATGGAGAGCTAGGTGTGCATGCAGTATATTTCTCAGGCAGAAATAGTCCTGACTGTGCAGACCTCAAAATCAGCCTTTGTTTTCTAAGAGTAAGAGAAAAAGGCAACTGATGTAACACAGGTGGCCCCAAGATATTGAATTATTGTCCCAAGATAACAGATAATGAAAATAAAGATAGGAGTTTCTCCCCTCTGTGTTTTCTGTTCTCTGTCCTTTGAATATGGTGAGAAATGCCTTGAGTTGGCTACTCCTTGTCCTGAATGTTTGGAGGTAGGTAGGAAAGGAGTAATATCCAGCTCCAGCTTTGACCACGGAAAAATAGATTGATTCAGGGAAGGGCTACTTCTGCTTTAAAGAGGTTTTGAGATGTTTCTAGCATGGCTAGAGCTGCCCCAGGTGACCTCCATCCCAGGACCCAGAAGTAGTTTTATTTACTGATGGTGAGACCAATCTGCTCATATTGCTTGAGAGGGCTGGTTTTTCTAAATGTCAAAAATGACCACAATAAACATGGAATTTGCATGTCTCTATATACATACAATCTCCTCAGTAATCTAAATTAAAATGTACATTATTAAAACCTTTTCATGTCTTTACCTAGACATTTACTGGGAGACTTGTAGAAGAAAGTGGAAGGGAATTGACTTGCTTTCCAAATGAACACAGCAAGATTACCACTTCTCTTGTCATCTGTTAAAAAAAGGGGAGTTTGGCCTGAAATAACATTTCTGTATTGAACTACTGCAAAACATGGAGCAGCTGTTGTTGCTCAGAGATTTTCCTAGTTTGTACTCATCCACATTCTATTTAATGTGGATCAAGCACGGAGGAAAATATTTTCTCATAAGCTTGTCCTTGAGTAGGGCTTTGTGCTCAAAAGCTTGTCTTTTCCTTCAGCTGTATCAGCTGTTATAATAAAAGATAGCACATCTCCCTGTAAACCATAAGCTGTCCTTTCATCAATGGAAGCTGAAATATCTGTAGCTGAAAACACCATTTTCCCTCTGACAAAGGCAAATGTGGAATTCAGAAGGCTGAAAAGAAGCAAGTGTTGAGCATTCAATAACTAGATGAGATTTGTAGAAAAAAAAACCAAACTAAAAAGCAGATGTCATTTATAGTGGAAGTCAAAGCAAAAACAAAAGCTGTAACAAATGAAAAAGTGTTAAAAGGGAACCTAGGCTGACACTTGACTGCTTTGATTTTCTGATTGTCTGGTCCCAGTTTCTGTCTGATTTGAGCTAGATTCAATCTGGCCTCAGGTGAGTCAAGGGTAGGTGCATATTGCTGGAGGAATTAAGGCTTCTCAACAACATCTTCTCTACCTCCAAATGCAACAGCGTTTGAATAGCCAAGTGCTCTTATTGCAGATGGAGATACCAGGCCACAAAGGCATGTTAATCCAGCAGCAGCTGGAAATGCTGCATATTAACAGCACTCTTCCAAATGCCTTACTCGGACCTAAGCCACACACACAATAAAAGGTGTGAAAAACATGATGTGTAATCAATGTGGTCCTGTGACAGTACAGGAGGGGACAGGGTTCACATCCCATAATGAGTGTGCTTTGCTCCCCCTTTTTAATGGCATGAGGTTGATTCCCAGTAATGGATGGAGTACCACCCCACTACCTCCAGGGAATTCTTAGTCACAGCAGGTTACCCTGTGCAATCTGAGGAAGAGGAGACAGACACCAGGAGCACCATTATGGCTTCACAGCTGTCGTTGTGAGTTTTCCTTTAAGTGGGAGAAGAAAATGTACCCCTTTCACCCTTTGAGGTTTACTAGAAAAACTACTTTAGGCTACTGGCAGACCTTTTTGGGATTGCTGTGAAATACTGGAGTTGAGAAGCATTATAGTTATGGCACTGAGTAGGTAAGTACCTGAGTAAATGTGCTCTGTGATTACTCCTGTTTCTTGCTAATCCCATCAAATTTGGCAGGTTTTACTGTATGTTTTCTGAAAGGAAAAAGCAGTCATGCATTTACAGTCTGATGAGAGATAATTTACAGGATTTTCAAGTGACAGGAGATGGGAATGGTAGGAGGAGGAAAGAGAGAGAATTACACTGCATGAATGTTCATGAGCTTGTGTAATTATACAATTGGAGGTAGATAGGAAAGGACTCCAAGTCCAACCGTGACCTAGTATAAAACCTAGAATTTCGAGACCAAAATAATATTCTACTCTAGGGGTAGCACATATACTATACCCCTTTACTTTAGCTTGTACTTATCTGAGAGGTTTATTCCCAATACTAACTTGGATGTAAGATCACTAAAGGAAAATAACACCATGTGTGAACACAAGGAAGAACAGAATATGAAACAGTCACTGTAATTACCTCAATTTGTAAAACATGTCTCTAACCATGACACAGCTGCCTGATGACATGGAGGCCATTGCAGTTAAGGATTTTCCAGTGCTATTGTTTTAAATTCCTACATCCAGAGCTTTATAACTTGTCCATTAACTTCAGCAAACCAATTACAATGGTTGAGCAAAATAACACCTTCTTAAATATTGATCTGGCTGTGTCATTATATTGGCTATTACATGAGCCTGAACAGAAAGAGCTTTCAAGTAACATGATTTAAGAAGAGATCCCCTATTTAAAGTGTAAAGGGTTGCATCACATCCATCACAGACATTGTCTCAGCTGCAAAGTTACCATAAGGGGCATTACACATTTTCCTCAAAAAGAAATGTAGAAAGCATCCACTACAAGATTATACCTTCTCATTTATAACCTACAGATGATAGCCTAATGCTCTAAGTTCATGCCTTTTTCATGACCATTTTGATCTCTGTGAAGAAGCCTGAGGACAAGTGTATTTCATCCTCACATAACAATATTTTATGAATTGTTTATAAAGCACAGTAGGAAAGCAAAATATTTACACTACTTCTTGCACTGAGGTGAGCTGAAAGTAGCCCCAAAGCTAAGTTTCTTAGTACCACAAAATGTCTTCCTGAATACAGTTCCCCCCACAAACAGCTGTATGCACTTTAATGTATGGTATCCTTGTAGGATGAAAATAACTTTCTTTGAAAAAAAACTTCAGGCAAACACTTTACCATTGCTTAGATAAATGTTTACATTAAGATTTCTAACATCCATAAAGTCAAGATGCTTTTTGATATTTGAAAAACAAAAAAGCAGATGCGTACCTCCACTTCGTATATGAGAGTTCCCTTGAAAAATTAGACCTTATCTTCAGAGTTCAGCAGGAAGATTGCTTGCATATGTACAGAATGTGATTGTTTAAAAATAGCCATAGAATTTTCCCCCTGCAATCTGTATAAATTACATGCATTGAAAAAAAAGGCTGATTTCGGTCTTAAGAATCTATCAAAGATTTAATATGAATTAATATGAAAAAATGTCTGATACAAAAGGAAAGCAAGACCTACATTACAAAATTTTGTGAGTTTTGTACCTACTGGTGTATTGGAGACAATTCAATCCTGGGTAATTTTGGACAAAATAAAATTGTATGCAACAACTATCTTTACAAAAGTGCATCTACCAACAAACTTATTTTAAAAGAAACAGAAATTACAAATGCAAACATTCATGCACATATATCAAAATTCACACAAAGATAAGTAATTAAAAAGATTAATTGTTCAACTGAACACAAGAAACATCCAAATAGAATAACATATGAAATATATTGTGATCCATTACTGTAGTAGTGACTGTAGTAATTACTGTAATGACTCCATTACTGAAGACCATTATATTTCTCTTAATAATAAAAATGAATACCTTATTTCAAGCACAAAAGTCCAAACTTGTCTCCTAGGTTCTTAGTGCAAACTACTTTTTAATATCAGGCATAAAATAACTGTTGATGAAAGGAAATTATCTTCAAACCACTCAGATGTTTCTTACAGGCTCTAAATTTTCAAGGATGTATTAAAAAATAAATATTAAAAGAAAATTTACCTGTGTTAACACCACTTACAGCAGTTCTATTAAAAAGAAACCAGATTACTTCCATGAACATTCAGAAATCTAGTTTTTAAAATGTTTAAATGGCTGAATTTACAGCTCAGCATGCTGAAATCACAGTTCACAAGAAAGGTTAACGTTGAAACAGTGGCAAAATCTGCAGCCATAAGTTGCACTCAACAAGATACCACACAAATGATGCCAGTAATTATCAAGTGCTGCACCACAAACTACACACTTGATGGGAAAAAAGTACAGTTCTGTTCCAATTATTAGCAAATATTTATTTTGTCTTTTGGTTTAGTTCATAAATGTAAAGCACTTGCTCTAAACTATATAATTTAAAAATTATTGGTGTATTTCTTAACATTTGAGTAAGCCATAAAGACAAGATGTTGATTTACATTAAAGCAATATATTAACTTTCCTACAAACACTGCCCTTGGTATTTGACTTACAGGTTGTGCATTGCTGTCCAAAATATCGTCTAAAAAACACAGTGTTAGGAAGTGGGCAAGAGAGACTGCAAAAAATAAACAAAATAAGTAAAAGATCCTTATTCATTCTATATTAAATTCACTCCTGTGCAGAGAGCTGGCACAAGACTTGTGTACTTCTTATGTCTTACTTAAGTCCCATTTTAGGAAGGGGTGCATAAATTCATGATGTCACAAATATTTCTTAGACTCTCTAAAGTATGTCTTTCCTTTCTCCATGTATTAGAATTTCTGCCTTTCCCGCAGTATGCCAGTCCAAATTAAAAAAAAACAGTAAATAATGAATTTTCTTCAACCTGAAGTATCATAGTTATGCCCCTGATTTCCCATGAGCATATGTACAATATTCAGCCAATATCATTCCAATATTCTTGGAATAATTTATCATTACTATATTGTTCTTTAATTTTCTCCCAGTTAGGGACTATTAATGGAATACTGAATAACTTCCAATTTTTTTTTCTCACTTTAGCCTTCTATTCTTCCAGGACAACAAACTGTAACATGATAAAATTCATATAGAATGGAAGCTTCTGTTTTAGAATTCATGCAGGAGTTTACCCATATTAAAAAAAAATACTTGTTTTTCCATTATTTTTCTTTTGAATTTAGGGACATGCCAAAAAAGATTTCCAGTTGGAAGCACTCTATCCAAATACCTTTCAGAAGGTACGTTCCTCAAAATTCTGACTTGGAAGGGTGCAGCTTTGATTATTTAGAAAAGTATGCCACAACGAAATGAAAAGAAAATATTGCTGTTTTTCTCTGGTTCAGCTCTAGTGCACTGAAATGAGACCTCAACATCTTGCTTCAAATCCCTTTAAAGCCCTGTTAAGCCACACTTCCCAAGCTGTTGCGCAGTGATGGATTAGTCTGAGCTGCGGCTTGGGGACAAGGCACATCCCGCACGGTGTCTCCTGCCACACGGCACACAGAGCCACGAGCACCACACTCACCCCTGGGCAGACAAGGCAAGATGAGATCAAGTGATTTGAGACCTGCAGGGAAGCAGCAAAACAACTGCAATGCCACCCATGAGCTGTTGGCTTATTCCTTGTCAAGACCCACCTGGATGCTTTCTGCTGTAACCTGCTCTAGCTGACCCTGCCTTGGCAGCACGGTTGGACTGGATGATCTCCAGAGGTCCCTTCCAACTCTAACTATTTTGTGACTCTGTGATTCCTAGCAAGAAAAAGGTGTCTTATCCTAGGTGCAGAAACTTAAGTTTTGCCTAGACATCAGATCACACTGTGGAAACTGTTTTCCTCCTGGGAGTCTTGAAGACAAGAATGCTTTGTTCTCTGGCAAGCTCCATAAACTGAGAGCACTACAGAGAACATTTTGCCATCTTTAATATAATATGATGTTTCCATTTAAAAAATCAGAATTTATTTTGACATTTCCAACCCAAAAATTGCACACCTACACATAGAGACAAGCCCAAAAATGCCAATTTTTATCTCACAATAGCATTAAAATTTCCTTCTGAATAAGTTGCCCATTCCTAAGTCGCTAGCTCTAGTGAAGTAACTTTCATTAAAAGATCAACACTGAACAAAGCATCACAGATTGTGTAAAAATACCAAGAAAATCTGAAACTTACCTGTAAGACTCTAATGTTAGCTATTTTAAGAGACAAAAGCAACCTCCCACAACACCTGCATTTAGACCTGACATGTCATGCTCTGCTAGAAGCAGACAGAGCAAAGTTTGATCGCCTGCCATGATGCACGACATCCTCTAAGCCCGTTTTTTTAGCCTACTCCCACTTGTGGCTCTTACAGACTTCTCAGTACCTATAGAGATACTTTACTCAAAAATGCACAGGATAATCTGCAGGCATCTGCAATAGTACTGTTCTCATACTGAATCTCATATGATTAGTTTCTTGTGATTTCTGGGCACTGGCAGTTGCATCTGGAAAGCTGTACAATTTTAAAGACCCCAAACCCTTCAGACAAACAAAAAACCCCAATCCAACATAAACCAACCAGAAAAAAAAAAGGAAAAAAGAAAAGAATATTTTAGTTAAATTTTCCTGATTAGGAGTACAAGGTCACTGAGAAAAGCATTCCCATCAAAGAATAAAGATTCTATATTTGTGTTTTTTCCTTAGACTGAAAGCTGCTAGACATAAGGAGTACAAGTTATACTGAGAGTTTTTCCATTTCATGATACCTTTGTTGAAATATCTGAAATACTGAACAACTAATAGAGAAAAAAAGCATCTATTTTATGATCTGGGAGAAGATGAAAGATGGCTCTATGGAATGCTTAGCAATAATTTTAGCAAATATTTTGGATTAAGGTGAATAAATTGTTTAAATTTAAATGTCTACCCTTCACCCAGAACGCTGCTCAGTATAGGCAGCCTCAAAACACTGAAGAAATTATCTTCATTCTTTGAGCGATGTTTCTGTTGATGCATTGGCCAAGTGTACAAAACAGTATTTCATATGACAAGATTTACAGTGAAATAAAAGCATTTCAAAAAGCATTCTCTTTACATTGTCTCTGTGTTACACTGGTGAAATAAATTTTATAACAAGAATACAGTTCTCCCAGGTTTTAGACAGATGACCTACTAAAGGACAATTAAGAGTGTATACTGAGGCTGCTGTGATTAGCACATAGAGGATATAGCTCTAGGGATTTGTCTAAGCTAGCCACTGCAAAGAACTGTTTGTGACATTGTCCTCAGCATCTCAGAAACCGTGCAGGAAGAAAATGACTGTCATCTGGACTAAAATTTACAATTTGCAATAAAATTTTATTGCTCCCATACACACAAAATGAAGGAGCTAGAAAAGAGGTTATCAAGAGCATCAAAAGGATAAGAAATGAAAACTCAGGCCCCAAAATGAGAAAGTACAGATGGAGTGAAAAAATAGGTTTAGAAACAAAGTAGATAGATATAAGTGATACAGATATACACTTAAACCACTTAGTATTCTGCACTTTTTTTTCTCTTCTACAGTGTTTTCCCTCTATGCTATCTCCATCTGAGCCATCAAGAGACCTTTTGGACAGAAATCCCTGAATTGGTGGCACCTCTAGCTTGCAAGTCCCAGGTTTTCCATTCCTAAGAGTTCTCTGCAGAGACCCATTGGCAAGTGAACTTTTTATTACACCTCCACTTACTAGATACACTTCTGGTGAACAGATGAGAAGATAAGACGACATTTCTGCAGGGAAGGATTCCATTTTTATCTCAGGTATTCAGTCAAGTCTTCCACGTCTCCCATGCATTTTGCTCATGACACAGCAATTAAACATTCTCCCTTTATGAGTTAAATAGGAACAAAAAAGCATAATATTGACTGAACACCTTAACACTCATAGCAACAATTTTGATTAAATAGAAGCATATCTTTACAGAACAAACCCCAAACTTTCTCAGTCCTCAAATTGCAGGTAAGTGATGCAAAGATGCAGAGTAAAAATCAGAGCCAAGCTTTAAATACTGCCATATGGAGGCTTTTTTTCTACTGCTACCACCAGCACTCAAATAAAAATCATGCACACACCATCCCCACGCCACCATATGCCAAGCCTAACTAACAGCAGCACCATATAGTTGCAGCCTTTCTGCTTATTATCATGTTTAGCCAGACTACGGAAAAACATTCTCTATTATGACACTAATTAAATTATTTCATGTCTTGATACCCCTAAAAAGTCCAGAAGGATCAATCTGATGTTTCTTTAATGAGATGAGATCCTTAGGGCCAACCTGAAAACAATGAATTGACAATAGTAACAGCTGGTAGGAAAGAGTACTCTAGTGGAATGAGGAGAATCAAGTCTGTGCACTATCATATAACGTTGCTTAATCTCAATGTCACAAAAGACCATTTTAGTGATCAGAAGTAATCCTTTCAACCCAGGAAGAATGCATCTTTGTTTCTGGTTGTTTGTACTGACTCAGGCAATTTAACTTTTACCCAGCTTCTCAAATGACTTTATCCATCTGACTTTAATCTCATAATAGTAGTCAAAAGGGATAGAAAATTAAGATAAAAATATAACATTTGAACATAAAATATAGTTCTGTGTTCAAAACCTTCCGGGCAAGATTTCAACCCAACTTTATCCATGTCCAGCTTTTATTCATAATAAGCAGCAGCACAGCCCTGTCAGCAGTTTAAAAACCGTGCTAATTATGGAAAAAGGAACTCTCAACTCTTTTTGGAAAAGAGCTGCTTCTGATTTAACATAGTTATCTCTCCCTTCCACATCCCCTTTCTTCTCCCTAATGTAAAAAATCCTCAAAAAATAAATTGCAGTATGAACCCAACTGAGATGAAGCCTTTCTTCAGAACCCAAACCAAACAGAACTGAATGGATTTGGATTCTTTTATCTGGTTTCAGCAAATCAGAAGAAACTCTGTTTTTACTTAAGGAAATAAAAGCTGTTTATTCCAAAAGAGGCCTTTAGGGTGAAATTCACTTTAGCACAGGAGGTCAGTGAAGATGTAGTCTCTACTTTGGTCTTGCTCAAACCCTCAAAAAATGAAATAAGAGGCACAGAAACCCTTGGGTTAGCCATCCTGTGCTGAGACACAAAATAACCTCGTGAAGCAAGATGAAAAATCCCTTGTTGGCTTTTAGGGGAAAGAGTAAACTCATAGTTCTCATGCTCTGGCATAGTAAGATCACCTGTGACCACTAACTGCCTGGGACCTAGCCAAGACTCTGCTCCTTTCCCCATATTTTAACTCAGAATCTTTTTCTTCTTTCAATTGAAATTAATGTCTGGCCAAATATAACCTGGAGTATTGATTTTCAATTGTGGTCACATTGCAGACGTTTATTAAGAAGGAAATATCCTCAAGTCGCCTATCCCAGAGCCACCCAATTCCAATGCACTTTTCCTTTGGATATGTGCATGCTTGATTGTATCAAAATTGTCATTAGAACGGTGAAAAGGGAGCTAGATGCAATAGGCTTATATCAATGGGGCTACCCATCCTTTTTCCTTGTATTCCTAGTGTTAAGTTTTTGTTCCCTGGTTATGGGATTCTACTTTAGCACTCACATCAACATTTACAGACCCACTATTGCTATGGTTGTCCTCTCCTGACTTTTCAGAAGAAGCATGACTACAGTTATCTTGATGGTAATAGCCCTAATATTGAAGAATTTTAACTGCTGGCTAAGAAATATTCATATTTTAAAATGCAATGTCCCAAGACTATTTTGGAATTTAAAGCATTATAAATGAAGCCACTAAAGATTTAAGAATTGATACTTTGCTAGCAGTGAAGGCCTCTGTGTGGACCTCCTGGAAGTATTTCAACCACTGTATATTGGAAGCCACCTCAAGAAACCACAGACCACAGAGTGAAAATCCCTCATCTGTGACAATTAAGCACTGTCACATGAAATGTTCAAAGTATAAAGTTCTCTGAACAACATACATTGTAATTAGTACACAAAACCTATACCACTCTATTTTAAAAGAAGGCTTTTTAAGCATATTAAGTTTGTTGTCATAAGTCTACTGTAAGATAAATCTCAGGAGTAAAACTTGGTCCTGCTGAAGGATTGCTTCTCACTGATTGTATGCATGGAATATTATGTGCCACTCTACAGAGCAGAGAAACAAGCATGGAAGCATCAAATCAGTCAAGAAATGTGCACTGAAGTCATTCAGTAATTCATTTTCCTGTCTGTTCTATCACCACTGGACTAGACTAACTCTCCCAACAGACCATCTATAACAACAAATTATTGTCTTCTGATAACAATGAGCCAGAAAAAATATGCAATTAGCCAACTGAATAATTATGGGTTTTATTTTGTGTACTTAAAATATTAAGCAAAAAGAAAAGACAATTACATCTTTCCCCACTTTTAACTACTGCCCCTAAAACCAAAATAAATACACTTAAAAACCTATCAAAAACAAAGCAAAAGTTTGTGAGGGACCAAGAAAAACAAAAATCTTCATATAAAAATTGAGTTTATACAGAGATACTGGAGAGACACATAATTTACTTTTCCATGTCCTTATCCTACAAGTCTTTGTACACTCACTCACATGCATAGTCCCAGTGTTCTCGAGAGTATTCTTGATATTGCTTTCATTAGCTCTTGTCCAAGAACAGGAATTTTTTCTATCCCATAGTGCAAGCATGTATGACCTAGCAGTCTAAAACCCATTTGCAAATCCATTAAACACAAAAGGAATCTTCACTGGCATCCAATATATGCAGAATCAGGACCTTCTAAAAGATTTATATTGTCTTAAGCAAGGCAAGATTTTAGGTTTTAGGTCAATTGTTTTTATGTAATTTTTTCCTTAGTAGAAGTTCTGGATCAAGATCAATTCCTTGTTTTTTTAGTATTAATTCTGATTTTAGGTTCTTCCTGTGGTGCTATGAGCCTTCCTGATTCCTGAACTGTTTTTTCAGAACATCTAATATGTTTTTCCCCTAATGGCATAATAATTTCCTCTTCATGTTTCTAATTTTTCAGGAGGAATCTTGATTATTTTAGTTTGTTGATATACTCTCAATAATGCAGTTACAGATGCTCTATGCCCACCTCTTTTCCTTTTACATGGACTATTGACCCAGCCTATTGTTTAGCTACCCCAGGGGTGATGAATTACTATAGTTGCATTTACAGTAGTGCCAAGGGGGAGTCACTCTATTACATGTCTAATCCTTCCAGATTTACATTGCATTCATAACAGTGGTGCTTATGCAAATAGAAGAAACAAAGAAAGTATTTAAAAGCACTGAAATATTTCTTTTAAAAGCAACTACAGCTGCTTTAAGTGATCCAGGGCAGTATGGCTCTTTCTATGGGTTGATGTGTTTGACAAAGCAATGTAATTTGTGTAGGACTTGGTGTTACAACAGTTTGCCCACTCCTGATAGTTTAACTACACAGCTCAGAAACTTGCAGAACTCATTTATATCTGGAACATTCTGGAATCCATCTTGAAATTGAAAAATGATTAGATAAAGGTTTCAGATGTATTTTATCATCTAATTCCCATAAAGAGTACTGAAGATTGCAATTTATTGCAGTTTAAAATTGAACCCACAGGAAGCTGTTGGATACGTATGGGATGAGACACGTATTCATCCTTAGGGATAGATATTTATATGACTGCATCCAGAGATTCAGAAGTGTAAAGCACTCTCACATCCCAATGACCAAATCTGCAAAGGTACTTAAGCATCTAACTCCCACTGACATAAACAGGAGTCAATAATCTTAAACATCTGTGTTCAACCCTAGTTTTGAAGTCGCTTGTGTCTGGTTTTTAAAGCCATTTCTTGCCTAACATGCTGGTAAGTTCTTAATGTATTTCCAAAACTCCACAAATTCCTATTTTCATTAAAAGACTCCTTGAAAATCTAGCCTGTAGTTGTAAACTGGGGCTTCAGATACATCAATTAAATCCAAATTCTCAGCAATATTAAGAAGTGTCACTGCCACAGAAAGAAGGACACAGAAGGCCCGGACAATTTTGAGGATCTTGCCACTAGGGATTGCTGAAAGTTCCACACATTTCATTGATCTTTACCAAACAGTTAAGGACAATCTGTGATTTCATATTTGCAATTTAACCCTTTCTTTTTAACTTAGTGCCCCCACTGACCTCAGCTGCAGTTATTGAAACTAGTTGCAGTAATGCTCCCACTAATGAGAATTGGATTTGGTCTTTAGAGAGTGAAAGCACTAAGGAAGAGGAGTTTTACATTACTACATAACTATTTGAAGGAGCGATCACAGCAGTCAGAATTCACCCATTTAAACATAACCACCAATATGTTTTTGCAGAAAATGTTTAAGACATCATTTAATATTCACAGTTCTGGAAGCCATTCTCATCTCTATAAATTGATTGTTCTTGGCAATAGAGCATTCTGTATGTGCCAAGACTTAAAAAAATCCAAGAAATTGAAGCCAACATACAGCAGCCTTATGTCAAGACTGATTTCAAAAAGAGAGATGAGATATCATTGTATTGTGTTTCTTGATAATGCTTCTAATTTTTTTATTGCAACCAGCATAGGAACTGCTTTAAAACCCAACTGATTTATCATCATTGCCTGTCTATGCAGTGCTATTCCTCCTTTAATGGTATGGAACTTGGGCACAGAGAAAAATGTTTCTCCAGAATCAAACATGGCACCTTACAGCAGAACCAAGAATTTTAAAGCCCTGCAGCTTAATCTGTACCATAAGATCATAATTGTTTTCTGTACTTATTTTAAGATTAAATATTCAAACTACCTCAACAGTTTGGGGTTTTAATTGGCTTTGTACCTCCAGTCATCCAGGAATTTTTTAATTCCCACGCATAATTTACATTAAGAATGTGCTACTCCTGCTTCTTAAATAATAAAGAAGTTTCTAATAATAGAGTAATATTCAAAGTCCTACTTCTAGGACTAAAGTTTGCTGAATGCATTACAGATTGACTTTTTTAATTAGGAGTAGCACTATGAACTCATTGGAGTTTTTAGTAGAAAGTAAGAGTTCAGAAAATCAGCATCCCTTTATAGTTCCTACAGTTCCTCTAAAAAAAGTTTAATACTAGCACTATTCAACAGAGAGAGAAGAATCTATTACCTGTAAGTATATTTACATTAAACTATTTTAAGAGCCAATTTTAATGACTGTACTACTTAATATAACACACGTCCTCCCTAAGAAGCAAAACACTCCAGATAATCAAAGTGGCCAATAGCACCACTGTTCTTGGAGCAGCAGTATAATGTTTTGAGCTGCTTTTATATACACACACACTCTTCTACTTCTTGGAGTTTTGAAATATTTTTATCAACAGATGTTATAAGCATGCAGCCAGAGCTGGCTGCATCAATGTTGTGCCACACCAGCTCTACACTGGGGTTCAGTGGAAGAAACTGAACCAATGGAAACAACACTAGGAGATTTTGCCAATTCTGGCAAGTATAGAACTCCTATGTAGATTTTAATAACCAAGAAATTAAAATACTTTTAAGTGTACTGTAGCTGGTGCTGCTACATTAATCCCTCTGAAAAGCAGCATCACCCATGAGTTTGATGTAAAATGTACATTATTCAGATGAATACTGTAACCCTGTAGTGGAAAAACCAGCACAGAATTGAAGTATCAGAGCCTTATTTCAGAGGAACAGGCTGGAAATTAAGAAATGCATCCCAAAACCCAGTTCCTGCCCTGCACACCCACTCACTCTCTTAGCTCTGTTCTTGTGTTCCCAGCAGTCTGCTTTTGGCTAGGAAGTCCTCTACTCTAAAACTCTCATTCAAACCGTAAAACAAGTGAAAACTGTTTTGTCTGTTTTTTATTATTTTCTAACTATTTCAACCTGACACAAGACATCAGAGAAGGAGTATTTTATATCAAAGTTCTTTCTTTTATAGTAACCATGGAAATAACATCCATGGTAGAGTCAAAAAGGACCTAAATCACTTTTTCAAGTCCAAGTGATGGTCCTACTGTTCTGAAAAGCAGCAGCATAAGCCGTTGTATGTAGGTAAGTATAGCATAGTCCAAAATGCAGATGAGGATCACCTTAGTCCTTATAAATTATAGTCATTCAAGTGCAAAGTGCAATATACTGGTTTTTTTTATAAGACAGCAGCTAATAATGAGATAAGAATTATGCACTTCCCAGCATGGGCCACAGATTTTCATATTAGTTTTTTGTAATTATTAAACTAAAAACTGATACTAATTTATGGTAGAACTTCAGCAACTGCCTATTAATGAAAAGATTCCAGCTTAAAATCTAGTAATGACTGCCAACAAAAAGTAGGCAAAATTGAAAAGAACTGTTTTCTTCATCATAATCACAGCAAATTTAAACAACAATTTTCCTTACACACATGAACTTACTCTGCAATGTTTGGGCCTAACTTCATGAAAAGGAGGTTTTGTAATGTTAAATGCCTCAAATCCTAACTTTACACAGGAGAATCCTTACAGCTTTAGCAGAGTTCAGGAGTCTAGAAAGCTCAGCTACTCAGTTCACTGAAAACGATTGTGCAAATCAATTTCTTACACCTGGTTTATTTAGGTGGTTCTTATGCTCCACATTTAGGAAAGAAACCCCCAGAGAAATAACTGTGTCCAAAGCAAAGAAAACTTATAATTACTTCACCCTTCAGCTGTAAGAGAATGCATTTCCTGCAGGTTTAAAATTCATGAGAAGAAGAAAGATCAGAAGAATTATCTGCAGCCTGAAGTCATTTCTCAGCTGGGAATTTCCTGGAAAATTGTTCTACTCCATGCACTTGAAAATAGTAAAATCTGTGTATTTGGGTACATGTGGATGCAGAGCACTGTTTATGCATAAAAAGAAAATAGGTAAACTCATGAATAAGTTCAAATCAAATAACACTTATTACACACTGACCTCAATAGGTTAGCTATGATCCCATGGCTGAAGCTTAAGTCTAGAACATAGGAAATTCTTGCTGTTTCCTACCCAGAGTCTGAACCTTCCTGACTCTTCAACTGAGGTTTCAGCTTGTGAACACATGCTATGGCTGTCAGGAGGTCCAGTAGTTATAGTCCTACAGGATGGCCCAGCTTTGTGTCTTCCATCCAATTATCAAGAACATATCTAAGCACAATATTTAAAAGAAATATGTATTTAATAAGCTAAGGAATGTCCTTATGGCCAGGTAGTCCCCAACGGGTACCAGTTTGTGTAAGTTGGTGGCCAGGATAAGTTTTCAGGGACTCAAAAATCTGTTTTCAAAAATCAAATTCAAATTTTATACTCAATTTTCTTTCTCTTTACTTTCTACCTTGCAAACCCTTACAAAGTTGTTAGTTTAAAAGTGCTAAAAGTCACCCTAAATAGATGAGTGCATCATGTACAGGTGGAATGGGAAGCAGGAGTCAGTCAGTCTTCTGCAAAAGAAGCAGAACCATTCCCAGGAGAACATGAGACTCCATTCAGTTTTAGTGACACTAACACAGTGACACAGGAGTCACAGTAAAGGACATAGTAAAGGATCAGGAACATTAATGTCTACCAGATCAGGCTTTCCAATAAATGATATACTGCTTTGTCTGATTCTCATTCTCAAAATTCTTGTGAAGCTTCCATTCAAATTTCCTGGGTGATGACAGACTGGGTTTGAACTAATTATCTCAGTCATACAGTTGGGTTTGCAGACACACACCACCATCACCCAAAGCAAGTAGGTCATCTAGGCAGAGTACCTTCCAGAAGGGGCTTTTGCACAATTATATGTAGCTATGTGCTATTTGCACATTTAAAAATCTTCCCCTCAGTTTCAAAAAACTCCAGGTGTACACAGTTTGTGTCACACTTTAAAGATTATAGCCTGATACATGTGTCTGGATTTTAAAAGTACTTCAAAATTTTCTTTAAATACACCAAAAGGAGATATTTGTGTAGAGAAACAGATTTTATAAAAACCTGTAGTAAATACACTTGCCATGATGTGTCACTGAAATTTCAAAATTACCTTACAACCAAAAAAAATAAAAGAAAGAAAAGAAAATATTAAGAAATCTCATGTGTTTTGTCATTCATCATTAAAAAAGGACTGGAAGACATCTTTTTCTTTCCTAACTAAAAATAAATTAAAAAAAAATAGATAGTTCATTAAGTTGCATTTGGCTGTGTTTATGTGCTTCTGACAAAACACACAGCATATGTAGATAGGATAATGCACTGCTATGTTTGTGTTACTTGGTGGAAGATGTGGTGGGTAACTTATTTATGGATAACCTCCACCATGAAATGATTTTCCTGATATTTACTGTGGCCAGATCTGCAATATTTTTCATTTAGAGAAAATTTTATGAGCCAAGAGACATGTCAGCTGTGGAAAAGGTATTTGCAGCATCTAGAGATGGAACACTGCATAACAGACAAATAAATCACTAATAAACACTAGATACAGAACTGTAACATAGGGCCTCAGGGAGATCCTCATATTTTCATAATATCATTGGATTTCATGGTAAAATGTGACCTGGTACTCTAGGGAGCCTTAGATGTTTAATGTAATTTTTATTTGATCAAAAGGAAAAGGAATGGAAAAGAAGGAAGTAGATCAGAAAGGGAAGGAAAAGTTCAAACTCTTAATTCACTTGTACATTAAACTGCAGGGCTGTGCAAATTATATGCATTTCTCTAAATAACCTATGGCAGTTTTGTTTTCTCCAGTTTCACATAAGGAAAAATGCAGTTGTCACAGTACTGAAAAACTGAACTGCAATATTAATCCAAAAGTGAACCACACAAGAAAGAGTAATCTTTTTAAAGAAAATCAGATTCACCTAATTTTCTGCAGCAAGATACATCGACACAAATTAATAAGGAAGGTTTGCACAATTCTTTCGTTATAAGGGTAAAGTTGCTAAGAATGTTTTCAAAAGCAAATGAAAATAGAATCGTCTGTCAATTTTTATTCTCTACTTTGTTCAGCCAGTAGAAAACCTTAGCATTAGCAGCCATGTACTTCTGTTAGACAAAAAAGCAAATGTTCAGTCTTAAGGACACTGGACCAAGGGGTTGCAATATCAAAAGCAGAAGAGTGGAAAAAGGCATGAAACAATCCAAGAAAAGTCTTGGATGACAGTCTGGCACTGGAAGCTTGAGATCTTTTAGAAATTCTGACTGGCAGAACTTGAACATTCTTAGAAAATCAAGCTGAAGCTAAAATTATGAAAAGTATTAAAGAATTTTGGCTGATGGAGACTTTTTTTTATTGTGGTATCCCTGTAACAGTTTGTCCATATCTTTTCTAACCAAAAAAATCTTAAATGTGCTCAGCACAAAGTGATGTGACACAGTTCTCACCCCTTAGTCTGTGGAAAGGGGAATAAAGAAGTCCCAGTAATGAATGTGACATAGTGTGAGGGCTGAGCAGGACAGGATCCTAAGGAAGGCTAAAGCATAGGAGGACACAATATAAACACGATGTAGTTGGTTTTGGACAAGAGCCCAGTGATGCAGGCAAGGAGAAAGGAATGTGTCTCAGTGAAAAAGTGTCTATGGCCAAGGCCATCACAGCTGCACTTTTCTTTCTCAACTAAGCCCTGAGGACAGCATAAAAACAAAAATTAATTTTATATGGTTGGAGAATATCTCAGATGGGATTAAGAGGAAAAAAAAGTCAAGGAACTTAAGAGCAACAAAGCAGACTTCTAATGCTTTGGGGAGTTCACTTGACTTCAGCATCTCCTGAGGGATTTGTGCTTAAAGTCTTATCTCTTTCTTTTTCTAATTGATCCTTGCTAAACAAAATTCAATTTTCTTATTCTTGTAAAGGGTGATAGAAACGCCTAACGATATAATGTGGCTCTTATAGATTCTCTACTAGATCATATATAGAAACCCATAAAAAAAAAGAAATTGTCTAATAAGCTATGCTACATAACCGTGGTTTATATGTGATTTTCCCAATGAACTGTACATGGAAATCCTGAATAAATCATGGAAACTGTGGGCCTTTCTGTTGGGGAAAAAAATTATATTAGTATTTCAAATATGTCACAGTGTATTTTAACATGAAAATAACACTCTGTATTAGTTCTCTTTTACTACTAGATACCATTACAAAAAATAGCCATTTCAGTATTTTGTACTGAAGACAATAAACTACCACTTTTACAGTTGAAAACTCCAAAGCAACAGAAATTACTTATACCAAATATGATACTTTGGCCAGAATTATAACTAACCTATATATGTGTGTATATATATATCTTTGTATATATATATGCATAACTAGCCTTCCCAGGCTTTAACCAGGCTTCCCCAGGCTTTTCAGGCATGCTCCTCTCAGTTGCAGTGCACAGAAATGGGGATTTTGACTGTATAACTGTAATCTTCATCGCTCAGATTCAAACACTGAAAAGTCACGCCCTGCCTGTCAAAAGCACTTTTTAGCTGTGCTCTTACCTAAATGGGAGGCTTCTTTATTTTCAATGCAGACTATAGCTGACTGAAAATTTTGATAAAGATAGGAAGAAATTAGTACACTACAAAATGAAATTTTGCTTTTCCAACAGATCCCAGCCTACTGTTATATTCATGTGAATATATTAAATCTGGTGGAGCTAGTACTAGGATCTCTTATGGGTTTTGCTTTGAAAAATCTCAGAAAAGAATCAGTTTAAAATGTCAGTAGGAATGAAGTTGGATTGACTTTCACTGTCAAACATCACAACAGCAAAGATACAGTCACCTGGAGATTCATGTTTCCATGTCTAAGCCAAAGAGCAGAGTACTTGATCTGCTTCTTAGGAGGAGCTGGGTTAGTTGTTCAAATTGTTGTGGTTTTGGGGGTTTTTTACCTTCATTTATAAAATATAGAACAATCTTCCCTAATTTCCAAGTTGACACTATTTATATTACTATCTGAACTGAGCTGCTCTAACAAATAGAAAGGTATACTCTCTTTTCTTTTCCCCATTGTTTGAAAGCATAAATAGCAACATTTTCCACTTCAGAATTAGGCAATGAAAGGAAGAGACTGTGACAAAGCAGTATAGCTTGTACAACTGAAGCCTTTTCCCTTCTCCACATCCTAATTCTCTCATCCCTGCTGAGATACAGATGGCATTAAAAGAGATTAAACACAGCAACTTACTTCAGTGTGGCTAAGACAAGGTAAATCAATAGCCTTCTGTTGGCCTCAAACTTGATGCTTCTTTACTCAGAACAAAAATTATTAAAAAAAGGGCAGAAAGGGAAAAGTAGATAAGAACTATCTTGTGATATTCTATACTGCAGCAAACATAGACTGAACTCATACTAAAAGTAAAGGTGAAGGGCTGAGAAAAGCTAAAGGCTGTACTTTAACAGTCTGTTCTCAGAAAAACTTTAGCAGGTGCTGAGATTGCAGTGACATCTTTGGAGTGGGCAAATAGCACAACCATGACAAGATAAGAGGTTGCCATGGCCTGCAGGAGGGAAGTAAGCTCACCATCTTACCCACAGAAATTTTCTATATGCTCTTCGCAGATTGTTTTGGATATCCTTGGCTAAGACTGCATAACATAAAAGATTAGATTATAATTTCACTTCTTTCCAGGATGAATAAGTAAATTTCATTTACAATACAAGGTGAAGTACAGGAAACTTCTGTGCTTTCATGTCTATTACCTCCCTGTGGTCCACTTCCATATTTGTCATGCTCCACACCAATCTGGCATTTCAAGTTTTGTCTTAAAAGGAAGGAAATAAAGAAAACAAGTAAAGAAAATAAGTAAAGAAGAAAGAAAAGGAAATGGAGGAAGGGGATGAAGGAGAGAAGGAGGGAGAAGAGGGGTGGAAGAGAGGGAGGATAGAAGAGGGGTGGAAGAGAGGGAGGATAAAAAACATGGAAAGGAAAAGAAACCTTCTCAGCTGTTGTCATCTTAGTCTACCAAGTATTTTACATCAGAACTTCTTATTACTCTTGCTACTGGGCAAACCCACATGTGTTTATGTTTTAGCAACTGGAATCAATTTTTTCCACTTTCACATATTTTCAGTTTGCTCAAAGACACCGAAGTCATTCAGACTAGGGAAAAAAGTAAGAAATGGTTGGTACAGCTTTCTGATGGAACATCCTCATCAAAATAAACTACCTCTCCTCAACTTTTAACTTCTACATGTCTTATAACAGCCTTCCCCTTATACTCCATAAGACAGATTGACCCCAGTAAACATTCAATCATCAGGTAAATATTCTCGCTTCATCCCTTATATCCTGCTTCCCAACACAAGGAAAGTAGAAAAGCTCGCTCAATACAACAGAATCCACACTCAATCTCAAATGAAGGAATTACCTCCCAGATTTTATGTCATAAAGGATTTTGTTTCATGTTTTACACCAGAGGAAGACACTATGCCAAGTTTAAATTAAGAACAAAAGTCCAAGTAATGGTGCATCACTTGTGGTTTTGGCAATACTTAAAAAAAAAAAAAAAAGATAGCCTCAAAGAAAATATACCTTTTATGGAAACCAAATATAGACCACAACTGGCAAAGAGAAAACTGCATGGACAAACAAAACTGCTGGATAAACAAATCAAAATTACACAGGAAGCTGACACCCATTCTTTACAGTGGAAAACCAAAGATAAAATGAGTCATATATCTTATATTTTTGGACAAGGCAAACTCCCATCTGTCTGGCGGTATATGATTTATATTCTCAAAGTAGTCTAATATTTCCAATATTACCCCTAAATGACCAACCAAATAATCAAGCAGAAGGATCATTTAAAATAGTTGATGTCATGGAATAGCTTACTACTTTGTGAATAGTAGTAAAATGACTGGCCTTGAACTGCAATATGCATTTTAGATCAAGTTATTAGAGCATAGATATAGAGTGAGCAAGGGAGGGAGGAATGGAGGAAGAGAGGAAGAATGAGATAAAGAAAGAAATAGGGAAAATTCCTAACATGCTCTAGGTATGTTAGATACTAAGTTTCTTCTTAGGAAGGTAAAAACAATTCTAAAGGAAATTATTACCTTTTTTTTAATGGGATTTTGAAAATTTGAGTCTGGTTTAATTTTCTTACTTCTTCTCCTTGAAGATTTTCATCCTGATTTGTCTTGCATATATAGTGTCATTTATAAACACTTTTACTTGTTTGACTGGCAGGAATGTAATCCCATCAAATTCAATAGTAAGAAAAAAGTGGGTACCATAAACTGGGTCAGGAGAAGTGAAACAGTCAAGCACCAACACATCCTGCCTCACATCTCTGACAGTTTTTAAAGCTCTGAAACTCCTAGCAGATCTTTTAGTAATTTATTTTTACATATTCTCAAATACACAACTCCTGTTATCTCACTGTTTTCTTACCCATTCCTTAGCCAGGGGTTATCACGCATCTAGAAGAACTGACAGACGCAAATGTGCAGCTACACCTCAGCCACCCTAATTCACAGGTAGGTGAGAAGCTGAATTGTAAGAAAAATCAGGCAGCTAATTGTGATGCCTTGTGGGCAGAAACACAACAGTTTTATCACAGCTCTGATATGAGCACAGTAATGCCTTTAGGGACACAAGCATACTGTGTTGACTTGAATTGTAAGAGGGTAAGAAATATTAGGTCTTCAAGTGATTCCTCTCGAGTCCAAGTATGTCCCTTTTATAAACTACTTGTCACTTTTCCTTTCAGATAATAATTACAAATCATTCCTTCTCTGCATAGAAATAAAAGAAAAACATAAACAGGTAACTTTTATATTTTCTCATTGGAAAATGTGGGACGATACTTAAAAGTGCATGCTGGATGTATCATTCTGATGGAAGAATAAACGTTTGAAGACTTAGCTGATATTTCTGTTTCAAAGAATGCAAGAACTAGGTGATGCCTGATCCTTATTTAGGATGTCTTCACTTTTTTACCACACTAAACTTAAGATTACCTATAAAAGTTTACTAATTTGGAAGCTTCTTCTCACTAGAATAAATACATAGATGAAGTAAGAATTGCTGTGAAATGTATTCCTGTGTATCTATGTTTGGACTCCTTAAATTAACTCCTACTCATCTAGTGATATGCTAGTGCTATGTTTCACCACAATGCTAGGAAGCCGTGGTGATTCTGCTGAAGTAGAAAGAAATGGAGGTAGGATTTATTTGTAAATAACATATATATTGCCAAAGTCAATTAATCACCCTGATCTTTGAGACATCTTCCCATCCACCAGCACACATAGAAATAACATTTACTAATGGTACTTTACTGTTGAGCAAAGCACAATTAAATAACATACATATATACAAAATATTAGAGAGATATTTTAAATATCCCTTTAAAACCTGCTTGTGACAGAAGTTCCGTCAACTTTTAGTATGGGAACTATGATTCCTATTAGTGGGACTGTAGGCTTCAGGTGAACATGTAATAATATATTTTGTTATGAAATATGCTGAGTAAGATACTTGTACTCTAGGAGTCAGAAATAAATGCAATGATTCATAATTTTTTTGTACAGTGCAGTGAATGTTCATACATCAAGGTTTTCTCTCATTGCTGTAGCAACAAAGCAGGACAGAAAAAATAAGTAACAATGCCTAAATAGTTCAGAACAGCTTAAGAAGAAAATAGGGCCAAAATGTTTTTAAAATATTGAATGATTGCACTTCCAGTACATGGGGGGGGAGGGGGGGAAGAAAGAGAGACAACAAAATGCATCATTTCGTTTCTCTAAATATAACACTGAAGTGTTATGTTGACATCATGGCCCCAGCCTGGGCTGTGGACTGCTCTGCAGGGCAGGGCACATCTGATCTACTGAGTGGCTACATGTGCCACATGAGAATGGAAGGGTGCTGCAAGGTCCCACTGGGTGCTGATCCCCAGAGCTCCACTCTGCTGCATCCTTCCACTTTGTTACCTCCCTTGGTACAGCAGAAACATTCACAGTTGGATTGCAGAAACATCACAAATTCACACATTGGAGAAGAAGAAACACAAGTATTAATATTTCCCAGTGAAATCAACATACAACCATCTTCGTAATTAGAAGATGTCAGTAAATAAAATTAACTGAAAAATACAAACTAATAAATATATTTTGAAGGTTATATTTCATTAGGTCCATTTTTATTAAAAGCCATAAATTATTTTTGGAGGCGTGAAATTACTCTAATCATCTGTATTAACTCACTCACAGTTTAAGATTTCCTCCTAATGATGTTATTTAGGGGGTTTGGTGAGTATTTTGGTTTTGGGGGGTTTTTTTGTGTTTTTTTTTCTTTTTTTGTTTTTCTTGGTTTTTTTGTGTGGGGTTTTTTTTTGTGTGTGTGTGTTTTTTGGTTGGTTGGGGTTTTTTTGGTATATTCAAGGATAATATCACGCATTTAGATAGCATTATATTTATGAACATTAGTATCTAGAGTATTTTGTAAAATTTAGTAAACATACAAAGAAAGAAGTACCACATCTTCAAGGGTCAGGACAGTCAAAGGCAAGTTGCTTGAGCAGAGCCCAAAAATTGGATAGATGCAGAACTGAGAGCACAAGCAAACTGCACTCTAAGTTTCACAGTAAAATATCAACCTGACCATGTGCAGTGACACAATTTGGCTTTGAATAGTCAGCTTTGAAAATGAGAAGTCAGAAGTCTGTTCAAGCCCTAATGCCCACCAACTGACTGAGGTCATGGTAACTAATTTTGCAAATATGTGCCCAAAGTTACCCATTTACTGCTGAGCAAAATGACAGCACAGGCCTAGATCAAAGCTGCAGCACACAGTAGACAAGTCAGTTACTGTCTGTCAGAGATCTAAAGTTATTATTATAAAAATAGCTCAATTAAGCATCCAAGTCCAGTACCTTCTGAGACAGTAAACTTAAAAATACTTGGAGAAGAAGCAATTCTTTCTTACTACTCCTATGCAGAATACCAAACAAAGGAATGACTCTTTCCAGCAATTTTTTTCTATCTTTGCATAGATATTCCTGTGTTTAAGTTGTGCACTTTGTGTAAGAGAAGGCACTTTGGTCTTCAGAGAGTCTGTTTCACAGATTCAAACTCTCCACTGATCATTAAAACAGAGGTGGAGAAGGGAAGAGGAACAAAAGTATAATGGGCAGCCCAAGTCATCTCATGTTATACAGTATGCACATATATCCTTCATCACATTAGGCTTGTAAATTTCTTGTCAATTTTCTCTATGTTTTTCATCAGCTGCTCCCACTGGGATACACATAGTGCATGAAGAGATAAAAGATGTAGCTGATTTTAAAATGTTTCTAATCTTCCAACAATAGGAATGTCGGGAGATTCTTTAAAAAAAAAAAAAAAAGAAAAAAAGCCAACAGTATTTTTGGATATATCAGTGGATAAGGTGAAAACAACATTCTTGTCATGTCAGCTTTGAGGAGATGTTTAAAAAATACAAGGACACACAGACATGGAATTAGAATTGCAGAGAGAGGGAGCATGGCTGCATCTTTCACTCTCCTTTGAATTGTCTTTACTCCCTGACAGCCTTGACATTTACCAGATAGAGTCTCATGCACAAGAAGAGGCAGGCTTCAGCTAAGCCAATATTTTTCCTTTCAAAATATTGACATTAACACCTCAGTTATAAGTAAATATAAGCACGAACTTAAAGGAGAAATTTAAATCACTACAGCTACACAACAGCTTTTCTATGTGCAATATTTTTAAAAATAATTTCCAAGTCTGTAATAAACATCAAAAAGTTGTTGCAACAAAGATGAAAGCAGTGATGGTTTTAGCAGGTGAATGACTAGCTTTGTAATAATACTCAAACTATTACCATAATTAGTCATTACTTCTACTCAAACTTTGAATCAAAATTCAGTGGTTCAAAGAAAAAAGAGAAAAAAGTGAATATACGAAAACTTATATTACTTACACATTTTTCTGGCATTCTTTTTCCTAATATCTATCCAAAATTAATAGGTACTCAAATATATGAAGCACTTAGCAATCATTCTGCAGGAAAAATAAAGTTTGTTTGATGACTTATGAGTTTCACTTGCATGTAAATACAATGTATGCTGCTTGGTGCCATGATATTTCTTCCAGAGATATTTTAGGTGAGACTATTTAAATTTCATGCCAAATTTGATTTGCTTTCCACAGTTACCATTTGAGTCAAGGAAAGCACTAAACCATCAATTCAGATTACTACCTATACACATGTGCTCCTATTGGTACATTTCCCAGTAAAGATGCTAGTTAGATGCTCAAGCAGTGAAATTAGATTATGTATCTGTTAAAAGCTACAGAATTAAATACCTTACAAAATTGAAACTTACCTGAAAAATATCAGAATAAGTCTGACTACTTAGGTTATTGGTCTTATTTTAAGAATAATATTTTTGATATATGCTGTTCATAACTGGCCATCATGAGCCAACTGAAAACCAATTTTTTTTTTTTTTCATAAGGAAAAGGAAATTGAATACAGCTTTTCTGGAAAAATTCATTCTATGCTTCTATTAATGTCAACAGTTATAAAAAGTACTGGTTTTGTCTTCAATTACATTGAATTTCACATGGTAGGAATCCAAATTAATTCCCTTTCTTCTTCCATATTTGTATCAGGATCAAAAAAAAAAAAGCAGGGAGGAGGAATAACAGATCCTCTGAGACACTAGAATGTCTTAGTGACCTTTTAAAAGCCAGCTTTGAAAATTCCTTGACTTTAGAGAAGGATGGCTTCCCCACAATTTTTTTTAAAATAACTATTGTCTGCAGAGCAGAAGGGGAAATAATACAAATTACAAGTCATTACAAGTAATCCTACATATTAATAATGCAGAACCATGAATAAAGCTGTTGTTAGAGCTCCCTTTTTCAATCAAATCATTCTCTGGCTCTCATTCCTAGTACAGTAACTTACTAGTAACCAAAAGAGTGCTTTACATAAAGGTTATACCTAGGCAATCTCTTTGATGTCATTATCCACTTTATTTGAAATTTACTCCTCTGAAATAAAGGAAAAAACAAGAAAAAGAAAAATGTAAGTATTTGCTTGTGTTGCTTAAAAGCATAAGGAAAAATAGCAAAAAAAGTCTGTTCTTTTTTATGGTAGGTCTACCAAATCAATCATTCACTGAGAGCTCAATTTGTTATTGCTGGGATTTGCCTGAGAAAGCTTCAGGGCACCCCAAAGGTATTTTAATAGAACCATTTAAAAGGGCAGTGGTTGCCTCTGCAAAGTAATAACATTTCAAAGATGCATTGGGAAAGTAAGTATCCAGAAAAATCAAAGTAAAGACACAAATCTCATCTTGCAGAAATGTTGCCAGTTTTCCTGAAAGGCGAAGATACATAGAGACCCCAGAAAGCTCTAAATGGTAAAAGAGATTTAGTATTATTTTCTTTTTTGCTCCATTTTTAGTGATTTCTCCTCATACCCACAAATAATATATTTTGAACCTAGAATTGCTGTCTATTAAACAGACATGAGAAAAAAAGGGTGTAGCAATTCTGAAAACAAGACAATATAAATGTACATGTGCAATGCAAAGGAAGAAAAGGGCATCCTTTGTAACCATAATTTACTTTGGACATGCATAAATGCAATGTACAGGGGACTAGGGAATAAGAAATTCTGTAAAGGAATATTCTGTTTGTCCAGCCAGACTCTGCTTGCCTTTCCTCTAGGCTTGTGTGACCTCCATGGCTCTCACCAGTGGCTGGCTCACAGCTCTCTCCTTCCCGCTCAAAACCAGTCCAAGTTCTCCTAATCTCTTCTGCTGATTTCCAAACCTCCCCATTATAATTCCCCTCAGTTTGTTTTCTTCCCATTGTCCTATCTTCTGGTCCCAGCCTTCTCATCCCCTATCCAAGCTTTCTAACTAAAGCAAACTTCTGCTTTAGCAGAGGGAGGAACAGGACAATTGGGAATTCAGGAATGACTGGTTGTCTAACCTTGGAGCGTACTTTATGGCCTCCACAAAACACTAACATTTCAGGAAAATTCTGCTTTACCTACCTGAGTTGAGAACCACAGAGTCACTCTGGCAAACAGTTCCTGTGCAGGTCATGGACACAGGCAGACAAAAACTTGTGCCAGCACAGAATAGGCCACAGAAGCCTTTACAGAACATGTCTGATCGATGACAACCTTCAAAGACTTACTAATCAGATCTGGATAGGTTTTCACAACTGTAAACAAGTCATGTGTTTGACACAGAGGTCACATGACCACCACATTTTAAATTACTTAAAATGAAATATTAAAATTATTTCAATTCTAAAAAAAAAAAAAAATTCCAGTTTTTTCTAAACATGAGTGGCTGACTGAAACTTTCAGAACCAGCTTCTGACAGAAGATGAAAAGACAGAATTTAATTAAAATTAAGCACAATTTTGTTAAATTCTATCTCAGTGTTCTCAAACTTTGGTGTTCCCAAGTACACAGATATCTAGCAACTTGAACACGTGTACTGCTGCTTCCCATACTGCTCTTATGAACAATATTCTGCCTATGATATCTGTCACTTTTCCCCTTTTCTAATTATTAAAGTTTCAAAAGAGAATATATGGTGTTATCAGCAGGAAACATGCAGACCAGCTACTTATATTCTACATAGGAATATAAAAATGTTATCTTATGCTAGTTTCACTCAATAAATTCATTTATTGACCTCTGCATAGCAGCACTAGCTGCAAGAGAAGAACAACAATATCACCTGTTTAAAACCAAAGATGTTTCTATTTACAAAACAAAACAAATAAACAAAATCCAAACCATAAACAAATAAACAAAACCCCAAAACAACATAAACAAACAAACTTGAAATTTCTTGATTTCACAATTGACCATAGTGGTGTACTGAATGGCTAATAATACTGTTTCTATAAACAGCATTTAAACCACGTCCGTTTCCCCAGATTTTTATGTGAAGAACCACTTTGGGATGAGTGTCTAGCCAGGCAAGTATGAGCAAGGGAACAGAGAGGCTAAGTTTTAGCACAGGATAATAAATCAAGCTATTCAAAATTAAACTGAACTGACTAAACATGCTGAGACAGCCATGAGGAGGAGACAGTGCATGAAATTACTGGTCTTAGAAATGCCTGTCTTTTATTCAGCTGGTTCTCAATCTTTATAGAGCTTTCATAATGAAGAATTGTATCAGTGAATGAAGTTAAATGAAGGAGACAGTGGCCTACAATTCTAAAACTTCACACAATCACCAAATTATTGAGATGGAAGGGACCTCTGGAGATCATTTAATCCAACACTGCCCAAAGCAGGGTCAAATTAGAGGAGGTTGTTCTGGTCCCATCTACAGTCAAGTTTTTAATATCTCCAAGGCTGGTGACTCCATGATCTCTCTGGACACCCTGTGTCACTACTTGACCATCCTTACCATTTAATACATTATTTTATATTTAAATGGAAATAAAGCAAGTCTAAGTAATGCAACCTGCTTTGATTATTGGCAATGTGTGCTTCATCCTACCTACCATAAAACAAGATTCTTTAGACAACAAAATTACAGATAATTATTGAAAAACTAAAAAAACTACAGTAGTCATATCTTAAGGTAGGATAGATGTACACAGACAGTGGTTAGAGCAAATGATCTTTTTAATTTGGAAAATACCCACGAGAAGAAATAATTTTTGGTTAAATTTCATTGTCTTTAATGGACTAGGATTTGCTTTTAGCCACAAAAATCCAATAATTCCATATTGGCAATAGGTCCCTATCTGCTATGAGTAAATCTGCTGTAACATCTCAGTGCACTTTCCAGGTTCCCAGCAATGAAGTTAGGACACTTCATGACAGCACTAAAATCTATGAGACAGTGAATTTTAAGAAAAGAGCATTTTGCAGTTCTAGCGAAAGAAGCGAATCGTAACTGAATGCTCTATATAATGATGTCTTGTTAATATCCAACCAATATATTGTGGCTGAAATCCACCCTTCTGTATCTGAAGACAGAGTAATTGTTCTATAATTAACTAAAAGGCCACAGCTTCAGTTCGGTCTCTTGCTGACTGTGGGCTGAATAGTAGTTGTTGCCCCTTAGCAGGCGATTTGGATCCATGTATTCCAGTTAACAGCTTGGCACACGTGCCATCTTCCCCGCTGGGCTGGCCACATCAGCGCTCGCGTGGACTCGCAGGTTGCCACACTCCATGTGGGTGCAGATGTTCCTTTCAGTGGAAACCACAGCCTGTTCTTCCAAAATTCCTGTGTGCAGGCAAAGCTGATGAAAATGCTTTCTCTACAAAAGCTTTCAAGGCTAAAAATATGGTTTAATTTAAGGCAGAATTCTAAGGAGAATGTGATTGTTTCTGAAAATATTTGATTTTACTATGTGAAATATAGTTCTAGTTCTGCTTCTCAATCAAAACCCTATATAACTGTATCAAAGGTATAATAAAGAGAAGTACTTTTACTGAAAATGTAGCTGTGTTTTGAAGAAATAAAACAAAAGAGAAATTAATTTGAACAGAAAATATATTTTCATGTAATTTATCTTAGAGAAACTTATCTCCCAATTAAATATCAAGGGTGCACACATTATAAACAGCACTGTGTAATGCATGAGGTGAGAAGGGAATTTAAATGATCCTCCCAATCTTATCTATACATTAAAGCAATCTCAAAGTTGCTGCCTGGAAGTATGTTTAAAAAGCCTGTTTCTTAGACCATGATCCAACAGACTTTCTCAAACTCAATGTCTACTAGACCTGATGTCTGCAGGACCAAGTTCTAAGTTCTTCCAGTCCTTTCACCATCAAATTTGGGTGTGCACCTGTCAGGCAACCCAGAGCAAACAATCACTCCCAGCTGACAGAAGACCCAGGGACCTGAGATGGCTTTCACGTGCAGCTAACAGGCACCTTGGTCAGGAGCCAGGGCAAAAGTAATTGTGGGGAATGAAGAGACAAGGTCACTGAAAAAGCAACTGGGGTACAGAACCATGATCAGCTAGCTCAGATATGGACCCCTGACAATGCCTGTGGGGCCTCTCCACAAATATATGCCGGGGTGCTGGATCCAATCTGCAAGTCAGGAGAGCAGAGCCCTCTGCTGATTTTGTGGTTAGGCTGCCATGGGACTCTAGCATTAGTGTTTGCCTACTGTTTGTCTGCTGCGTTTTTTGGGGGATTATTTGAGCTTTTTCTTTCTTTTTTATTCTGATTCTAAAGACAAGTTTGGGCCATGTTCTTCTCCCCATTTGACTATATCTTGCAAAATGGACAATGATCAGCTCAAACTTCATGTAACAGTGTAAAACCAAATAACCAAAACAGTAAAAAGTGGGGATCGATGCAGAAAACTCAGAAAATTCCTAGGAAAACCCTTGTATCATGGTTTTGAATCCTAAAGCAGGCAATGGAACTACTCATAATAAAAATGAGGTAAAAAACTTCAGGGCAGCTCACTAAACATAGCATTATTAACAATTAATTAAAATTCACAGAGAAGAGTGGCTGAAACCTGTGATATCTCACAAACATTTCCAATTTTAAAGGAATGGGATGATATTCTGCCAGTAATGACAACGTATGTGGCTGAATACAAGAACAGTTCTGATAGTTCTTTTATTTAAAACATATCCCTATAAAAATAAGTGTGGAAACAGCTTGGATATTCTTCAAAGAGCTCAACGGGCTGCATAATAACATAAATTAAGGCTAGTTCAACCAAATGGAAGGAGAGTATTTTCATTTTATTCCATTTCTGTACTTTTGATGTAATTTGAACACTGTTGCAGACATGAAGTAAATCTCATTAAGGCTAATCAAAACCTAATGTAATGCACCATTAATATGAAGAATATAGAAGATTTTTATTTATTTAGTATAATCAGCAAAAAGTTTCAGACTACAGACCTTCATATCAGATTCCTGCCTCTCCTCATATAAATTTCATTAACTAAAGGTTTCTAATTCTTTACCATCTAGTCACATATCTATAGTATTAACAAAGGTAATTAACCTAAAACACAGTAGTATTTGTATAGGTGAGGCCAAAAATTAGTTTTAGAATCATCTCCTTATTGAGAGCCCATCTGTTTTGTATCCAAGAGCAATGGAAACTATATGTGCAGGAAAACCTATCTTATTTCTGAGCAATTTACCCTCCAACTCTTTCTAAACTCTAGTGGCAACACTGAAACTCTCAGTGTGTGCTCCTGAGTCAACCACTTCTGAGCACAAGGCTTGTATGCAAAGGTCCTACCACAAAGGCTGCATTCCATCTCACTGGAGGTTGTCCACTAGCATGCTTTGAAATCCTTGCTTAAGCAAGCAATTTATCACGGTTTTCAAACAATGTGAACAAAATATGTTTTCTGATTGATATTTATTTGTTTTCAATCAGGTTTTACCATACTTGCTAGTTTGCTTGTCTGTAGTTAAGCCATAACTTGGGTGGGGAATCTCTACAGGCATACACCTTGTGCCACATCTGTTACTGTATAGGAGGAGACTGATCCTTTTTTTCTAACATTGTCTCAATTTTGCCAATTATTCTGTATTTGAGAGTTGATGTAGTGTCAGGTCACTCTAAAGTGACTTTCCTAAGCTTCAGGATCTTGATGTGACCATATAATTTGGGACTAAAACTTTCTCTTCCTCTTGAAATTATATAAATACTTATATTACCATTGGTTATAGTATATAAAATTACTTCAGTTCTTGGTATCTTTTTCTTTCTAAAGTGTTTGTCTTAGCTTTCTAGGCAGTGGCTTTCAACAGCAAGTCCAAGAAACACAAGGGAACTCTGCATTGCTTCTAAGGGGCCTTGAAGGGGCAACAAAGAAATGCAAGATAAATATATTACAGAGACTGTACCACCTCTGAAAAGCATGTAAATGTGAAGACTTTAAAACCAGCACTCTAAAGCTGTACTGTGAAAGACTAAATACTTGCTGTCCTTAGGTCTCGTAAATACACATTAAATTTACTCTCCTTTCCTAAACTTTGCACTAATCTCCTACTGATGCTCTGCTTTATAGAGGTTGAAATAGGCCCTGTAAACAAAACTTGGTTGGCATAACTGCACATTATCAGGCTGCAAACAAGCTGAGTCTTCCAGAAAAAAATAACATAACTTTATCATAATTCACTTCTTCATTCTCAGCAGAATTCACATATGGCTGTTAACAAAAATACTTGAAATGAATAGAACCATGTCAGCAAATATTCAGACCATATGTTGTGAGCTTAGTTAACAATAAACCCTGAGGTATATTAACAAATACTAATAGAAAAAATGAATACCATCTCAAAGCTCATCAATAATTTTTACTTTTTTAAAAAAACCCTTTTCCTGGCAATAGCAAGTTTTATTTCAGTTATTAAAATATTTGTATTACTTCTACACTGTAATAATTCTATATATTTTACTTTTATTAAGGGAAATATTTATAGCTCATTATGCTTAGCTATGCGATTCCTGTTCAAGGTTTGTGATGCTTCCATGACAGCAGGCATATTTGTTAATGTGCTCATTAATGTGTGTATTATAATTAAGCTAAACAGAGAAGAAGGTGTTTATTCAAGACCTTTAATGTATTTATTTATATAGACATTGGCATAAAATGTGTTGGTGGGGGGACAGGACAATGGATGTTTAAGGTTTTTTAGTTTATGCTTTTTACCTTCATGCTTGTTGTTGATGCTAATTTTCACATAAATTTAACATCTAGTTTTCTTAATCTTTACCTTATTTCTTTATTCATTATGTCTTATTTGATTACTTACATCAAGAGAATTGCTATAGAATGACTGCAGCTCTGCTTTAATATCTCTTTGCTCTTTTCCTGATTGATTGATTGATTGATTGCAAAGTACCATGGCAAAATATTTGTTCAAGTAGATAGTTACTCTTTTGAGATGCCAAATTGTTTATATTGCCTTTGTTTACAACTGAAATGATAGCTACTGTCTTGATTTTACAATCTCTCCTGCTCTGCTCATACACAGTAAATACTGAGAGCTGGAAGCAAGTGACAAGTCATGAGACTTGTGGCCACCCTGTGTTGGTCCCTGAGTACACAAACCCAGCAACCAAAGAAGCAGCCAACAGGTTACAGAACAAGCACATGAGCTCTCCCCTAGGACAGAAGAGTATCTCTGATTCTATGCCATATTTCCAGCCAAAAGATTATGTTATTTGAGACATCTAAACTAATACCACACGTGGTGAAGCTTTCAGGGCACATTTGCTTTCATTTTCTTCCAGATTCTTTTTACAATTCCCACAGAGAAATATAAGCAGCATGAAGGAAAAAATATCTGATAAAAGCATCAATGTCAAGGAACTCAGAACCACCTGCAGCACTGGGCATTAAAAAGAACGACATTTTTATGAAATCAACATTTTTTTAAAAACAACAGAGAGGTGAAATGCAATTATATAAAATAATTGTGCTGTAAGTTCCCCATTTTAACTTCTATTGTTATTGTCCACTGGCACTAATTCCATAGTGCTCTTTTAGACAATTATATAATACTGTAAAAAAGCTTTCTGTTTTAAAGTACATAATTTCTAAAAAAAAAGGCTTTTTAAAAGATGCAAAATGGTATAATAGTTAATTTGCTTTCTTTTTCTTCTTTTTATAAGGAAAATTTCATTTTGTGTCAAATCCAGACATATACCATTACAAATGCAGACCTCAGTTTGTTAGAAGTTGGCCAGCCTGAATTCAATTTGCACAGTATTGACATAGTATTAAAGAGACTAATAGTTTCCCCATCTTCAGAGTATGTATATGCTTAAGGCAAAAAATGCTGTGTTACATTAATTAATGAACTATGGAAAGAAGAGAAAAAAATATATGTATGCATTTTGAAAATTTTGATTAAACAAGAAATCTCTGAATTTGATCACTAGAACAATTGGGAGTTTGTCCTGAAAAGACAACTGCTTTCCACTACCCAAAATTCTCTTCCTACCAAGGTTCACCCAGACAGACATGAGTCGCACTCCAGTTGTTCAGAAAGATCCTTGCAAAACAGCTAAGGTCAAGCTGTGGCTGAAGACCTGATTCCTGAATTAGGGAGGTCTATTCTTCAGATGTATTCAGTTTGCACAGTAATGAAATTAGATCTCCTGTAATGCAGAGGAACATCCTACACTTCCAGGCCATCAGCAGGTACACAGCTCTCTGCTTTCCAGTCCACTTCTGCTTCTGTGCAGACAAAAACTGATCAGCTGAAGTGCAGATCAAGTAAAACCTGACCCTCTGATCAGGACACTCAGCTGTTGAGAAGACAGACCCTGGAAGCTTCCTGGAAACTGCATGTATTTTACATGAGACTTCCATCAGGTAGCAACACCAAAAGAACCCAGAGAGCAAAGGCCAGGGCTCTGAGCATTTCCTGTGACTGTCCTCCAAGTGCTCTATCTGCATGGTTTCATTCAGGCTCTTTCTTGTCTGCTCTGAAGTTTCTCCTGCTGGGATTTTGATGAGTTCTAAGATGGAAGTGAACTGCTAGTGCTGGCTGTTCTCAGCTTGGTGCTTAAATTGTTAAGAAGAAAAGGCAGTAGTCAGATATTAATAGCATGCTTTGGTGGAAAGACCCCTGACTATTTCCAGGATCTTCCGAAGCAGTGTTAAAGAGAAAATTGGTGAAATCAGGATGCTCCAAACCAGAATAACACCAGGAAACTGACATTGCTGCCATACAAGTTTCTTTTTGGTAACTAATACTTTGTTTAAAATGCCCAGCACTTCAATGATTTTACTTCGCTTTATAAAAATTATAGAGAAAAAACCCAACCCACAATTATTCCCAAAACAAAGGAGTATCCAGAAATGGCAATTATGCTCATTCCAAATGTCACTGTGCAGTACAAAGTATCTCAGCATTATAAGAGTACTTTACTTCAATTATTTCATAAGCTATTTGATTTGGAAATCAACTAACCAATATAATTGTATAATATTCATGCCAAGAGAGAAAATCCAAATAAGAACAAAGCCAAGACATTTCAAATAAGATGAAAATAGCTGCCAGAGGAATCCACATCAATACAAAACAAAAATCCAGTAAGCTTAGTTTCATCCATTCATTCTGAATTAGTCCAGAAAGAGAAACAAAGCAGAATGGAAGGGCAGGACAGTGTGCAGACAGGAGCAAAGTACAATGACACACAGTAGCACTGACAACAGTAGTTATGATTCAGAAAAACAAGTATTGAAGGTTTAGGGGCAAGACAACAGACTGATGACTTCTTATAGGACTGATTTACTCTAAGATTTTAAGGGAAAATAGCTGTTTCATTTGTATCTTGACTAATGACTAAAATATGTATCAGCGGCAACAGGGTGGTTGAACCAGTAAAGCTGCTTGTAGCCTAACAAATGATCTTACAATGTAATTCCTCTCTTCCTGTCACATTTTGTTATAAGTCAGTTGTGTTTAGTCATCTTAGTGCTTACAGTGTTATGAGCGGTCACCATGTGGAAATGTGTGCTGTAATAACATAAAAGTACACTGGTAAAAAAAAAGAAAAGAGTAGCAAGAAAATAACCCCTCAAGATTAGACTGGAAAATCGGGTGGTGTAATTTTTCATTTCCACAGGACTGTATCTTTCTTCTCTGCATTTTATGTTAGGGAGTTTTGCAGTGGAGTTTTATATGACTCTGTGATAGGGATTTCTCAGCTTCCTGGTATTCACCTCTCCTACTTTGCTTAGTTTTATCCTATTACTATCAGCTTTCTCCTAGGGCAACATGAAATAACTTCACTTTCTTCTTAGTGTTTACATCCTTGTTCATAACAACTGAGTTTACAAGCACTCAAATAACAGAAATGAAACTTCCAGAAACAAACAGGATTATGGACATAAACGTGGGATTACAGAAACCAAAAGCAGGTTGGAGCTCTTTGTAAAGTCTGCCAACATTTTAATATTTTAAGCAGAAACTCATTTGTAGAAGCAACAGGAAAAAATACTGCATGTGTTGGTATAAATAAGAATCCTACTGAAATAAATGTGTTGTTTTTTTGTTTCTTTTTCTTTTAAAGTTGTATAACAGTGATTTAAGAGAATCAACATTTTGTTGGTTTTTTTTTCCCTGTTCAGAGGATGGAGATCAAGCCCTTCACATCATCCCTTTCATAGATTACAACTCTGCTCCATTTTGAAATAAGTAATTTTACCCCACCCCAAGTATATAAATCTGAAAACTATTCCATAATTTCATATCTCTTATGGTTCTAATTTCTAACCTTGGTATTTTTTTGGATCATTTTATGTGAAATTTTCTTTCTTGGAAGAGTCATTAAGTTTTTCTTTTTCCCTAATGCTCATTCCTCCCAATCATCTACTCATAAAGAGAAATTATATCCCCTCGCAACTTCTGATTCACTGGGCTAGAGAAGCTCTTGAGAAATAGACAAGATAAATTGAGCATCCTCCTGACCATTCCAGCAGCCCTCTAGCTGTATCCTAGTATGTGTACTATGAAGGCTAGAACTGAGAACAACATTCCAAATGACACCTTATCAACACCAGAGATAGGGAAGTTCTCATGCCATTATTTTCATTGAACATTGGGTAGAGGATCACATTTGGCTTTTCATCCCTCTTAGAGCTCATATACATCTTATGATCAACAGGTATAATTTTCTCTTATTTTCTGATGAAGCAGCTCATATATTATAAATGCAGAGTCACTTTGCCCCATTTCATGTTACTTCATGGACCTTAGAGACTCTTTCATGATGTTTTGATCCTCCTTTGATGACGCATCTCAACTTTTTGATCTCCAAATGCCACTGGCAAAAATCTTGTTCTGCCATAGTCCTTAATGAGAATTTTAAATAAGATCCACCCTCAAACCTATCCTACAGCTAGTCTTCAAGCAATCTGCTTCAAACCCGAGTATAAGATTTCCTCATTAATGTTCCTTACACATCTTTTTAATCATGTACTAATTTTAGCTTTCTCTATCTTAACAAATACTTCCTCAGATGACTATTGACTTTTTGTGATCTATTATATATCCTACAGTAAGAGGGGCAAATGTCTAGTAAAGACAAAATGGTATAACCTACCTTGGTAAATCCATGTCACTTTCTTGCTCATCATTCATTTACCTCCACATTCATTCTTCTGAAGTATTTCATAGAGAATTTTTATAAAGTTTTATAGCTCCTTGAATTATTATTTTCCTAAAATATTTGTAAAATACTCATCATTTTTCTTTCATCCAGTGCCATCCCTGGTTTGATAGTCAGCAAAACTCAAGGCCTGTAGTTTCATATATGCCAGACTTGCTCCCCACTTCCCCCTCCCCCCATTCTGTACCTTATGAACAAAAGATTCCAGTCTGTTTACTGAGAATACAGTCCTTCATGCCTCTTAGGTATGGCAATTTCCATTTTATACACTCATTCCCGTAATTTAGTCACTTGGCCTTTGGCCTCTTGTTCCACATCAATATCCTTACTGAAAACTGACTCAAAGTATTCACTGAGTTCACACTGACTTTAGCTTTAATCTGGATGATACAGTCACAGTGTCACAGATCTGTCACAGATCTTTCTCCTCGCTCTTTTCAAGGGACTAAAGAACCTACCACATTTTCTCATAAGTTCCTGAAAAATGCTTAATCAGCTTCCCTTTAGGAATGTCACTTATTCACAGTACTTCCTGACTTTTAAAGTTGTCTTGCAGTACTGCCTGCTCAAGTTCTTTGCATATCTAGATATATCTTTCAAACATTCATATTATTTTGTTAACACAAAAGCCTTTTCTTCTTCTTTTTTTTTGGGGGGGGGAGCAGGGGGGGCAGGGAAGAGGAGGGAGAGTAAAAGTTCTAAATCCTTCAATTTTGACTAAAAAAAACCAAGTTCAGGAACCCTCAAGCCTAGCCAACCTTGTTGGAAAGCTTCCTTAATCCCCCAAAATTTGCTGTATTACAAATGAAAGCTGATAGAAGTCTACATTTCATTTAAATGGTTCAATGTGGGACCTCATTAGCTGAGGATGTTTTCTGCTAACAGTTCTACAATGTCTTCACAATTTAACAGAATCAAAAGTAAAAAATTTCTCTTTGCTGGTTCACTGGTATTGTGGTAAAAACTGCTGCTCTCATTTCTGAGACAGCTGGGATCTACCTTTGTTAGAAATGTTTGGTCTCAAATTTGTAGTTAAGGACTGATCTTCCATATTGACCCACATTTCAGAAATATTTTTCTCACTAACTCTAAAGATACCACATTCTACATTAAAATCTGTATGTCTTCATTATCCCATTTTCATGTAAGAGACATTGATCCAAATAAATTTATCTATACTCCTTGCCATCCATATTATGTGCTGAAACCTTCAGTCTTTGTAACAACTGTATTAATTACTCAACCATACTTTTGTTAAACAAAAATACCTGGTTTCAAAGTCTAAAGTAATTCCAGATTTTTCACATTTAGGCATAAGCCCTTGAGCTGTGACTGGTGGAGCACAGTCCGGTCCAGGCTACACTAACTATGGCCCCTTCATTATCTATACAATTTACCTTGAAAACCACATAAATATTTGCTTTCCTTACATTTGCTACTCCATTCTGTCAAAATGACAGTCCTTTTTCATCTAATTGTTGCCTTTCTACTTCATAAAAATGGGTTACAAGACTACATGATTCTTTCCCTCGCTTTGTATTAAAGTAATTTTTCATTCATGTCAAAGGCAGAACTCCAGTCTACCCACAGTGAAGGGACCCATTCCTGTGAGTGCAGTCTAGGCTTGTATAATTAATTCTGAATGTACCACACTCATTACATAAGCAAATCTCAGCTGACATTACCTAGACATTTTTGTCTGAGCTACATCAGATAAAATCTATTCTTCTGATGCTGCACCTTAATCAGATGAAGAAAAAAATAAAAAAAAATATAGCAAGTTTTAGCAACTGATGCTCATGCTCTACCAGGAATACAGTTTTATATTTTATCAACAACTTATCTACCAGTGCCTATTTCCACACACAAAAGCACAACAGTCGTTTCCATCAAGTCACTAAATAAACCTTAGTGTAGAAAAGTTTTACAAAAAAGGTAATTGTAAATGCTTCATTATATGATGGCGTGACTCAAACCTCTTTTAATCATTGTATTTGCTGCTTGCAACATGGAAAAAGAGTTACAGTAGAGACAAGTACGGACTCCTTTAACTTTGACAGGGTAAGAGGGAAAGAAATCCTTTTAAAGGAAATACCAGTTAAATATAACATGAAAGTGAACTTAATTCCATATGCTTGCTTTAATGTGGTACATCAAAAGTGTTAATGGAGAGCAAGTTAACTGTATATGAAATATATATTTACTGGCTACTCCTCTGAGAACAGGTTTTGAACTGTGGTTTGGGTTTTTCTGAAGTTGCTTTTATATTCCAGTGGATTTCAAAATACAACTCTGAGTGACTGTTTCACCTCCCTGAGATAGGAAGACTATGTGGGCTGGGAATTGACATGTTTCTGGTTTCCCCCTCTAACCTCTGTGTTTTAAACTGTTTACATTTCATGGTTGTGCATCTCTTGGCTAACAATGTTTGGGGATGAACTCTGTTTTGCATTTGAGAGAAGAAGAATGCAACCAGACCTTCTGGGAAAAGTATATTCAAACCAACTCTCATTTTAGAAGCTGCCACATAAATGAATCACATGTCAGAAAGCAGGGGTGTGCTGCACACCCTTCTAAGGGCCTTTTGCCTTCTATTTAGCCTTAAATGTTAGAACTCTACCTAAAGAGCAAGAAGGAAGATCTTCCTAAGGAGAAAATTCTTGAAGTTGTACAGCAGAAACTTAAAGGAATGTTCGGTCTAGGATGTCCTTTGTAATCTGACCTGAATATTGGTTTGCCTTATGATATTTGCTTCAATTCCATATTCATGGAACAGTGCTTAATTTTCTTGTAGACTCAGGTTAGAATATCTTCAAGTGCTATATGGCCTGAAATGAACTGCTAAGTATTGAGTGTAGCTTTTTCCTAGTTTACTTGTTTTGCTCCAATTACACACCAACCACTTTAAAACTATTATTCTTTATATCACATTTTTTCATAATTGTCCTTCCATCTCATGCTTCATCCAGAATGTACATCTAGAGCTTTAAAAGCATAAACTAACAGAGGCACACATAGCTTGGCTTTAAGGCACTTATTCTTACATTAGGCTTCTATTTTGCATTTTAAAAAAAATTAACCGAGTTCACTTGGGCAAGTCTCAAGGGCAGAGGGTTTTCCCCCCCTTCTTTTGAGTTAGTGGGGTGTAAAATTCCTTCAGCTCATCAGCCAACACACTGACACTAGAAAACTGAGGAGAAAAACTTAACATTTTGCCTTTCTTAACTGGAAGCTGAAATTCCCCCGGGAAGACATATTTTGGAAAGATTTAAAAGAACTAATTCCTGGCTGCCATGAGAACTTTGACAGTTTGCACAGAGCATCTATTTATAAGAAACAGCAGTTGGAGAATATCTGAAGGGACAGCCTTAAGAGTTGACATAATTTTCATGCATTTCTGCTTGAAATTTCTGCTGTGTCATGTCAAGCTACAAGCTTTGCTATGAACTCCAAGTTTCCTTTTCACTACCCATCAGACTTGAAAAAACTCATCTTTCAATTATCTTTGAGTTTGTATGCAATTTATGTATGAAATCTAAAATCCTATTTAGAACTTAAATCTTATTAAAGAGAACAGCTTATACTGGAAACTAGACAAAGGACAAAATTAAGCCTGTTAATAGCAACAAATGAAAATAAGCAAAAAATCTTAGTAGAAGTAACCAAAGATCTCACTTACATTGAATTAAATACTGATGGAATCCAGCAGATTGAGAAAGCTGGAACTTTAATTTTTCCTGAATGAAAGCTCTAATTAGGCAGCAGCCTAATTTGAAAACTAGGTTCAACTATTATTGCACATAAGAAATTATTCCTGTTTGTCATTTTAAGCTAAGAAGGCAGCATGTGGTCATTTTGCATGCATGAGACTGGGACATAGAACAGGGTAGAAAGACTTTCCAGTACCAACAGAGGACCGTGAAGTGCAGGGCAGTGTACAAGATTCAGAATATTTCTATTTGGGAAAAGGTTATTGCAAATTAATGCAAGTAGAAGAGAGAATGAATTATGGCTGGGACTAAAGGGCACTGAAATTATAGGGACTTGGCAAGGAACTTTAACTCATTTTTAGACTCAATAAACCAAACCCCACTTTTTATCAGCAACTACACATCAAATCTGAGAATCATTTTCAGAATATTTATAACTAACTTTGAAAGGCTTTCACCCACGTCTCCAATTCTTCTATAACATGGGCACAGTTCTCCCACCTGAACAACTTTGTGTATGTTTCTCAGCTGGGGTGGTTTGTATACATTTTTGATAGCTTACTGCTTTTATTTAATATGTTGCTTTTCACTGCCTGGTCAAAATGCATAACTATTTTTGAGCAACAATCAATTTGTTAGAATGATTCAGGAAACACTGCATAAACTTGACCAGATTTCAATCTAAAACCACTATACACCGCTAAAGTGGCTGGCTGAGAATTTTGGGCTGCTTCCTGTAGCTACATTAACTGTGCAAGGATACCCATCGCACTCATTTTTCAGTAACAGATACGTGGGGGATGAAGGCACTTTCCAATTATTTTAAAGAGAATGAAAACAACTGGCAATTCTGACAATATCCGGTAGGTGGCAGATACCACATGCAATAAAGACAGAAATCCAAAAATGTCCTCTGAAAAACACTGACAATAGTTAAGAAAAGTTAACCTGACCTCATACATAATTATTAATTATATAAAGCATCGAAGCTGGAATCTCAATGTAATTAACAAGCAAGGCTTAAACACAAATCTAAAAGCTCTTTCAAACTAAGGAAACCAATTTTTTTCTTTTATTTTCTTAAAACATAGTGGTTGTCAGTACAAGGCACAATTCACCATGTGCTTTTTCAAAATCAAAAACACATTAAGTAAAAAAAAATGATAATATAATTATATTTATAAAACCTGATAATAATTTTCAGGATTTTATAACATTTGTAAAAGGATAATGAAACACAGAATTTGTTAAGAAAACCCCCTGAAATTTCATTTGAACTATAAATTCACTTACTTTCTAGAGTCTAAAAGCATTAAGGTTATCTTCAATGTTTGTAAAGCTGGTTCTATGAAAAGAGGTACACAATCTTATGGAATGTGGCTAAATGGGATGTCTGTCACAATTCTTTTTCCATTTAAAATGAAAACATAACTATTCTTAAATAGCTGGAGATGTAGACTAGGCTAATATGGGCAGAAGTAACTGATGAAATTAAAAGGGGAAGGTCACAGACTGTAACTGAATTGCCCAACCATGACTCATGACATTAATTGAGTTTTTAAATGTCTGTGTACAATCAGGCTTCATAATTCTCAAATCCCACTTGACTCTCCATACCACCTGTCCATATTCCCAATTGGAAAGACAGGATGAAGCTGCTTTTTCTATAATTTTAGAACCTTCCAAAACCACTTTTAAATCTTGAATTTATGGCTGCATCTGTAAGTACAAGACTCTGTAATAAAGTGTTTTGCCAGTGTTTCTTAGCTTACATTAATTTAAGCAAAATTATTCTTGAGGAAAAAAATATCTAACTAATCAGTATTAGGAAAACAGGGTTTTTACCTTTTTTCAGATGATGTACTTTATGACTTGCATTTACACTAATCAAGTTATTCCAGCTTAAAGTACTCTAATGAGCCTCTTGTCCTTCTGCAGAGGAAAACTGCTGCTCTATGAATTTGCATCGATCAGATTATGCATTAGGCTTCTAATACTGTCTTAATCAGGACTCTTCAAAGATCTGCTTTTATGTATCACAATAAAAAATTCATAACTCTTAACAGGGCTTGAAATCAGAAATTATGTGCTACTCTGTAGTAGCTTACCTTTGGGTCTATTTATGAAATAAAAACAATTTTGCAGATATAGGTGATGCAAAAGTAAAATACATTAAAATTCCTTGAGCCTAAGGGTTTTTGAGAGGGAGGCCTAAAAATAATTGTCAGAATTCTTTTTTTTTTTTTTGCCTTCTTTCTGTTTCTAAATATTCTTTTAGACCTATATAAAACTATTTTAAAGAAACAACTTTCCCAGTTTCAAGAACAGAGTTTTTGATGTTTCTAAGGTGCTAGAGTCTAAAAGATGTCAAATTTGAATAAAATAAAGCAGATGTTTTCCTTGGTGAGAAATACAATGATATGATCTTTTGCTCAGCAAACAGAAGTCAATGATAAATCTCATTTATTTTTAACAAGAAAGATTCCTTATTTTCAACATGACTGTAAATAATTAGCCCAGCAACAAAGTAATATAACATCTTCTGGGGTACTGACATTTCATAAGCATTTAGTTTTTAATAAATAGGAGTACTGCAGAAATATAATCAAAATTGCTCAAGAAATTATGAAAACTAAGAAGCTCTTCACTTTTGATCAGTTCAAAGGGATCAAAAGAGAACAATGAGTATTTCTCTACAGAATCCAGTAATTTCTGTGATAAACAGAGATGACAAACCCACTATTTTATGCCCAGGTCGGTTCTTTCCCTATGTTTTCTTCTCTCTGAAAGTCCAAACTATTTTGACAATTTATACCAACTGGCATCATCGTATGTGTCGTGAGGATACCTGACATTGAAAACTGAAGCACAATTGCTAAGTTATTTTATACAAAATAAACAGCTGGTAAGATAATAAATAATTTTCAGTTGCTAACAGTTTGTAGTTCCTCCCAACAAGAAGGGAGGAGATGACAATCACAATTGTATTACCATTCTCTGAGCCTTACATCTCCTCTCTTGTGAGCTGGGAAAGAAAATGACATGTAGTATTTTTTAAGTAAATGTCTACAATGAGAGTTATTCCTTTGAAAATGTAGCACACAGCTCATTATCTCTAAGTGACATCAATCTCAGACACCACATGTGAGAATATACTTTCCCAAGGTCAGACTCTTTGTAACATTTTCTGCCAAACTGCATCTCAAGATGATAGCTGCTTATGCTTCTTCTAAAATAAACGAATTAATTCAAGTACTGCAAGCTTCTGCTATTGCTACAGTAATCCTCAAGTTATCTGACTGAAAAGGGGAACCACGGGCTACTCAAAATACATGCTAGATGACAAAAATTCAAGGTAAAATTGTTAAAGGTCTGTTCTGATTGCCAGCATTACATGACACCACTGAGGCCAAGAACTGAGGGTCTTGGCAGCAGACCCCAGGGGTAGGAGCTGCTCCTGCAGCACTGCTCCTCTGGGACATGTGGACTCTCCCATTGCCACCAGGAGCTCGAAGATGGAGTATGACTCAAGGCATCATTGTATAGAAAACTTCTGATATTATGGACAATGATTGGTAAAAATGTGCAAATTATGAGTGCGCATGCAAGGGAGCGTGTGAGAGAAAAATTAGCAGGTGCATTCAATTCCACATTGCCTGTAATCATTCCAAATAAATGAAACAGAATTTATATGCTGATAATGTAACATGTAATTTATTACTGTGAAATAGATGCATGGAAAGAAACTAGTCTTAGGACTTTGAAAACAATGAAGGCTGAATTATTTAAAAATATTTCTGAAATATCAACAAGAAGTATAGAAATATTACAGGCTCATTACCTTCCAAAATGCCATTTGAAAAAGCAGCTCTTTCATTGCAGATGAAACATCTTCAATAAAAACAAACAACAAAAAAGAAAGCCCCTGCATCTGTTCTGAAAATTAATGTGGTTGTAAAATACCCCAAATTCTCCTTCATCTTTCATGCTTGTCATGCCTGCTTCAGCATATTTGAAACACTGAGAAAGTTTATGTATGTGTAAGCTCTCACTTGGCACTACTTCTGATTAGTTTTATATACAGAAATCAAAAATAATTGCAACTATTCCTTAAACAACATTATTAAGGTATTTTTGCAGGCTATGGTGCCCTACATGTTTTAAGTGGCCTAGAAGAATATGGAGAGACATTTTTCTTGGCTATAACAGTCTCCATTCTGCTAACAGTAAGGACACAATAACAGAGCCAGAAACAATTTACTGGCCAAGAGTAAATCCAACTAAAAATGCTTTTTTTGGATGTGGCCAAATTACACACAATTTCAAGTCAGATTTGGAAAAGAATTCTGGCTGAATGAAAATCCTGGGGTAGCTTTTAGACTTTCTAGAAGTAATTTTTTAAAGAAAATGTTTCAACATTTTGTTCTGAAAAAGGATTTTTTTTTTCCAAGATTGACCTACTTTAAAAAAACCTGCAAGAAATACTGTTGAACTGAGATCCATTTTTTTTCAACTAAAATAAAATTCTTTCTTTACAATACAGCCTCCATACCTAAACACTCATATTGTGTACTCTGCTATACAGAAACTCCCATGCAATGGCTGATAATATAGGAAGGGAGGACAAAGGATCTGCTTGTACATTATTTTGTGCCTATATATTGTCATAATCTTTGTTGATACTATGATTTTATTTTCTTCCTCCAATAGTAGGATATTTTGCACTCCAGTACAGTTCTCTCCTCCAACCTAATCCTTATAGAAGTCTTTGATTTACTAGTATGTCAACAATATGGGTATATATTGTTATTAAAATAAGTGATGACTCCTTATGGTTAGAGATAAATGTTGTTGCTGCTTACATTAACCTTTATTATGCCTATATAAATCAATGGTTTCCAGCATAAGCTTTCCAGAGAAGTCAAATATAATCCTGTTTATATAGCTACATGATGAATTTTACTTGAGAAGCACACTATTTTTATTAAGTCTGGAATTAATATAGAAACTAAAAAAGTAAAAAATTCCTGAAAAAAGATGAAATATAGCACCTGTTTTCAAGCTAAATACAATGGATCTCTTTTAGAAAAGGACAGACTTTCTTGAATGTCAGCTGACAGATGGTTCATTTAATTCAAATTTCTATTTACATCTCAAAACAAAGTCCAATTTTGACCCCTGTAGTTTACTTCGAGCTCCTGTTTATGAGGAAAATTTGCACCTGACTTGCACAAATGCCTTCTAAGAGCTTCCAAACCTGTTCAAAAATTATTTTTATGGTTTAACTGAAGGCTATACTAATAAAAATATTGTAGTTGCATAGTCAAACACTAAATATTTTAAGGATGCTAAAATTATGCCTATTTGTCACACCTTAATTCACCCTGCTCATGTGTCCTTCTAGAAATCAATGCATTGTCATGCATTAGACATTATTAGCCAGAAATTAGCCAGATTTTCCAAACCATAAGTCATAGGCACAGTACTCATTATCAGGATGCATTCTCACTAAGAAACCCAGATATTATCACAAGGACAAAACCAGCACTTCCACACAAGCTCAAGTTAATTGAGAGTTAATTTGACGATCACAAAACTGTGAAGTCTCAGAACTTTCCAGGGCAAGAAGGGAGGAATCTCCCTTCACAACATATGTGCATGTCCCGACTGTTCTTTCTTAGGAAGCTTAGGAGAGCTGCTTGCCAGAGTTTCTTCCCTGTTTCTGTTTGTACAGGTTGATGTATACCAGAGGTGTGCATGTGTCAGAATCCTTTATGCACCTATTTCTGCATACTTTGAATTGCATTCTGGGATGCTGTGAAATCAAAGGAACTATAAAATTCAAAACAGGACTGTTATGGATTATGGATATTTATGAGACTGCAAAAATAGCTGTATAGACTGATGCTCAGTAGAACAGTGGAGAGATTCAATGTGCCCTTTCTATCTTCTGATCCTGCTCATTGTTGACCACAGGTAATTCTGTGTGCGGGGCAGCTCCACAACCGAGCTCTGGCCTCAGGTTTGGGATCTTTTTCCTCCCATCTCACACTTCAAAGAGAAATCTGCTTGAGTTTTTAAGTTAATTTTTATTGAAATTACTCTAAGGGAAAAAAAATCAAAATATATATAAGTAGTTTTACTGACACTCCTAGGCTTTAAATTTATAATTATCCATTCTGTGTTCTTGTAGCTTTATGGCTCATGTATTTAGCCAATAATAATGCTAAAATCACACTTGAAATATGTACTGAAAACATCCAAATAATAGATGATAATAAGACACACAGATTCCTTCATTGTGGAATATATCTTTCTTAAATAAAAACAACTCTTAGAAGTTTATTGTATTAGGTTTTCTATAAATTCAAAATAAAAGTGAAGATATTAAGTAAAATTAATAAGTGATAACTGTGAGTATGTAGTATAACGAAGCTTTTGAATGTAAAGATATTTATTCTTTCTGGGTTTTTTTAATTAATGTGGCTGAATTTAAATAAGTATTACTATCTTTCAAGGAACAACGGCATTCTTCATTCATAATTTAAATATTCAAGGGAACCATAATTAAGAAAAATCACGCCACTTTCTTACTGCTGAATTAGGAGCTACTTCAAAGTCATTGGGACATAAAGTTTATGAAAGATCCACCTCCCTTAATACATATTACTTTAACCTTTATTCCTCCAATGGCTAATGGCACTATTTGTCTTCCCAGAAATCAGAAACAGTGTATGTGATAAGTAAGTACAATGTAAGAAAGGCTACACATAGAAGCCAGAAGTACATTTATATCACTTTTAGAGTTGGTCCATGGAGTGTGGCACTCTGTGTGAGCTAGCCAAGCACAATGCCACAATGGTCATGCTGGTGCACAGTTTGTTTCAGTTGAAGAGAGTGAATTTTTTTTTTAAATAATGTATTCTTTTTTCACAAGCACAGTAAATCTAAGATATAACATACAACTCTATATAAGAAACCTACACAACAGATATTGGAATCAACAGTACTAGAGGAATACAATTTTATGAAAAATGTGCATAGCACTTACCAGTGATGTTTACTAATGTGATGTCTTTCAATGATTCAGAAGAAATTACTAACGTAGCTATTAAGATCTACTGAATCATTCATGGAACATGCTAAGCACAATTCCCTGGTAATGCAGCTGATTTGAACAGATTAAATTTTAAATTCAAAGTGCATGTGAGCTGTAAAAGAAATTACTCAGTGTCAGTGAAGCTTAACTTTCTATAGAAAACACCAGAAGCTCATCCTTTATTTATTTTTACAATCTGGGGGAGGAAGGATGAGGAGGAGGAAAACAAACCAAGATGGTGAGAGAAAATTGAGACACCAGTAAGCTAATGAACATGTTTTCATAATTAAATGTTGCTTACACAATAAAACCCAGCTACATAGAGATATACATATAAAAATATATTGCCTTTCATTTAAATACAAAGATATCCTCAGGTAGAAACTAAGCTTCTCAAACTTCTGTCAGAGGAAACACAATATGTTATAGAGACCATTATACAGTGCATGTATATTAAATATACTATCATCTGGTTGGACTTTTTTTAAATCCTACTATGTAACAAAGTATTGAATATTGTAGGCATATTCAATACACAAGGAAGACATTGCTATTTTATGGAGATGTCTCTGAAAGACAGAAAAAATATCAGTGTAGTTTCTGAGCTATTAATATCTACTTGATTAAGAGATCTTAAAGGAGAATAAGAAGAAAAGAAATTACATGCTACTAAATTTCTTATCCTGAGCATTCTATTCCTCTTTATACATCTGTGGTTACTCTTGACATGCTGAATTCATTTGTGGCCTTGCAATGTTCTACTTCAAAGATAGTGAATCCATCTATGCAATACCTTCAATATGCAGAATTCTTGCCCTACAATAACATTATTTCATAATTCCAGATAATACTCAGCAGTAAACACAAAGGTTCATACACTGACAAGTTAACATCTCCACAGTCTAAGAATTCATTTGCAAGAGCCTGTTGTCAAAGTCTATCATCAAAGTCTTCCTGTGAGGCATTCTATCTAATTAGTAATATCTCTGACATTTAAATTTGTAATCACCAGGTCAAACTACAGCATTTGCACCTATAAATTAAGAAATAAGCTTCCCAAATCAATCAATCAATCAATCAATACTACTGGACAGCAACTGGTACACAGTAAATTATATGTTTCTAGTGTTGCCACACATTTTGGAGTGAAAATTTGTGTCACTTTGTATCTTACTGTATTCAAAAGAGCAGGAAAGAAATATGAAGAAAAATAATACACCCGAAAAGATCAGCAAACAGGAATAACATACATATAAGAAAATGCAAAAAAAATTTTTTGTTAGCTCATAATTCATTCTTGAAGGATGTACCTTTAAGATATATACTCACATATTCCAAGAAAAGGAAAGGAAAGGAAAGGAAAGGAAAGGAAAGGAAAGGAAAGGAAAGGAAAGGAAAGGAAAGGAAAGGAAAGGAAAGGAAAGGAAAGGAAAGGAAAGGAAAGGAAAGGAAAGGAAAGGAAAAGAAAGGAAAGAAAAGGAAAGGAAAGGAAAGGAAAGGAAAGGAAAAAGAAAAGACATCACAGAGCAAAATAGGTTAAAATCCTTAATTAGCCTTGCAAAGTTTAATTTGCATTTTTACTTCTGATGCCTTTCAGAAAGGGTAGGGAGTTATTCAACAAGATCACGCAGCAAGAGTCCAGACATACAAAACAAGAACTGCAAAAGCTGTAACAAGTGTGGGGCAGTGATTTTCCAGCTAATTTGGAGGCTGGAATAAAAGCTTGATGATTTATGTTCAGTCTTTGTTGATCAAAGTCAGACTACACTGATTTTATGAAAGAGGCAGCTTGGGTGAGCCCATTAGATTTATCTGCTTTTTGGTGCTATGGTTCCCTGAGTCCTCCTGCTGTTCAGAAGCACTGTGCAGTGTCTATAGGGCAGAATGCCACTCCTGCTTCTCTTGAGCTTTGCCACCAGTTTCTTTTGATGACAGGTCTTCCAAAGTCACCTGCAATGGTCTCATTTTCAGATTCAATTTTATCTTCTCTCTGGAGTCTCCTGCAAATCCTAATTTGACTCTGACTTGGTATGCAAATTTTGTGATCACTGTACCAAAAGTTAATATATATATATATATAATATATATATATACACACATAGGTATCAACTTTGATTCAGGATGTGACTATATATATTTCTACAATTAAAAAGAACTCACAGAACCTGGGCATTTATTTAGACTTAAACAAGAAAATCAGTGGGTGTGCTAAGTGGTACTTATTCAACAAATGCCTGTTCATTAAAAATATCATTTTCACTATCAGTCAACTTTCTTCTGTTATTTATTTACTGGTTTCCAGATCTTGTGTGCTTCTGCACTTATTCAAGCGCTGTTCTGCAGATTATACTGAAAACTGCAGATAAAAAAGCCTCACTTTAGCTGACTGTATGTGTACATTAAAAATGCATTCTTACAAAATGCTGAGTAATCTCCTTCAGTCCCTACTGAACTGTTAGGATAATGAGATTCACTAAACTCACCAGGCTTAATTAAGGGGAAAGAAAGTTCTGGCCTACAAAGTTATTTTCTTTTCATCTCTGCTTTGTCATCATTTGAGTACATGGTCACCTTCTAGAGTGAGTACCTGCACAGGACTTTTGGAATACATGGAAAGGTCATACCAGCAACTACACTTCAGGCATCTGCATATTGGAAAAGACACCTGTTACCTTTTTTCTCCTCATTCTTTGCATTCATATTGGTTGACACTGACAAGATAAGATGTCAAAAATATTTTATGCCAGGTAAACATAAATTATGTGTTAGGAAGTGCAGAGAGGGGAGCCTGGCTGAGCTCTCCCTCTCTAGGACACAAAAATACAGACACTGCCACAACACAGTAGAACACTTCTCTGCCCAGAGGTTTGTATTTGAATGCTGCATCATGTTGTAAATGAGTTTAATTCAATAAATGTCTCAGTCTCTTAAATTATAAATTGTCACCCGATGAGAAAAGAAGTAGAGCTACGGGGACATGTGCAGCTGACATCCCAAAAATTAAGTTTTACATTTATGGATTAATCAATGCACTGTTCATAAAAGGAAAGACATTACAGCAGCACTGACTGAGTTTTTTAATGTTATAATAATAGGCTTGGAAGTAGAGAGAATCATAGCCAATTATCCATGTTTTGGAGGGACAGTTTCTCCATGGCCACATCTGTGATCGAAAAGCCACAGTTGAAGAGAACTTTGCCCTATTTCATTACAAGAACAACAAAATGGTTTAAGACACTGATTTTTTTCAATGTTTTCTGCTAGTACAACACTGCAGTGTTCATGGCCTGAAAAAAGGCTTCACCACAGTTTTGATAAATCTAGCACACAGGTTCTCACGCATGGCACTAAGCAGTAGTGAGAGATTGCCCATGTTTTTGCAGTGGGAGAAAGGGAACATGGTGACCACTGACCATCAGTCACTGCCTCAGGAGGAAAACAACCCAACTTGATGGTAAACTATGGTAGGCATTAGGACAGGATGTAAGAAGAAGAAAGGAAAAAGAAAAGACTACCAAATTAAGAATTCTAACATATCTTAATGAATGGAGAAGTGATCTAATAGTAAGCCAGTCCCCAGAAGTTCTGTCACATTTTAAGGATTCAAATATGGTGTACTCCGACTTGCTTTAAATATAAGGGGACAGAATGAGCAGGAAGGGGGGAAAAAGGCCAAGAAAATATAAATACAAAGTCATGAATATACAGCAGAAGTAAAAAAGGGAGCAGCTCTGAAAGTAGAATACAGTGTATACACATTTAAAAAAGCAAATACTTTCAAGAGTGCAAACAGTTTAAATTAACTGTAAGTTGAACAGATCTAATGGATGTAAGCATTATTTCGATGTCTGTCAGGCATATTCCATCACTGAAGTTCTTTAATAACCAAGGCTCAAGATGACATTGTGTGTCACAATGTCACACTATGTACTGTACGGAAATACAAACTATTCTCAATTAGATAAGGTAAAACATGGACTAAGAAATCCAAATATAAAGTATTAGGACATCTCAAATGTCATACCCATTCCAACCTGAACAAATTAAACCCATTTTTGTTGGGGTCCTTATGTCTAGGGACTATACCTGGATAAATAAATTGGAGCCAAGAGAAAGACTGACCCAAGGATGGTGCATTTAATGGTCCAAGGACTGAAAGTGGCCTGGGGCAAAAGACCTCCACACATGCCAGTGCTGAAAGGAGGGTGAGAAGGCATCTCCCTAGAAGAGGAAGGCAGCATAGACACACTGCAGAGGAAAACTCAGGAGACTCCCTGTGCACATTTTCCACACAAGAGAGATTATTTACCATAGAGGGGGTCGGAGGAAAGTTTATGCAAATCTCCAAGTTTTTAAAACACACCACATATAAAGCTGAATGATTTTATCCTAAATTCCACGTAGTGGCCCTTCCAGAGGACATAATAAACACTGCACAAAACTTATGCTTGGCAATCCAGCTATTTTGTGGTTAAGTATAAAAACCAGCCCTTTCATCAGCCTGTGCTATGAACTAAATCTTCAAATGCTGTAGTTATGATCTCCATTATCAGATGTAAGACTTGCAAATTTCCTTGACATTATTGTGCCCTCAGCTTTCCAGTATTCCCTTCTCTTTTAAGTAAAGTCAGCTACTATACCAATACTGAGAGCTTATTTGCAGCAAGGACTACAGTACTTTTCACATCACTTGTATTTCATTTTTATATTTGAAGGCCATTAAAACAACACTCGTCTTCTGTGGCTCAGGAACACATTCTAGCTAGGTCAAATGATCTCTTTTATCATACAAAGCAGACACTGTAGATAAATCAAGTCCTTCCTGTCTGTTTAAGATGCAGCTCACATTGACAGCTAAGCACTGATCTGGAGATCTAAAGATTTAGAAACCAGGCTTAGTTTTTAGTCTCTCCCTCTCTCACAAAGTGAATTAGATATTAAGGTTTTAATCAGGTGTTTATTCAATGCAACTGGATTGTTTGGCTTGGTGGAATGGAGGGTGCTTCTTCTTGTCTGAAAAATTAGAAGAAGGCAAAAGGAAGCAAGTTTTATTTATAATTTTTGATTCATATTCCTTCAAAAATGCTACTATGAATCACTGGATGATGATTTTGTACAACTATGTATCGCCAAAACAGTTTCCAGAGCTAAAGAATAAACCTTGTTTTGAAGCACTATAAAATGTGTGTAAAAAAAATTAATGGACTGAGCCCTACTGGTGACATGAATAACTATTAAGGCGGACAAAAAAATCCTAAATTCAAAGACTCAAGATTTTATTTAAATAGTCTTTGACATTAACCGCAATTTGGTGAGCATTCACTGAGTGGATTATCTTGGTCAGATTAAATAATTACAGGAAACCATACAGGCAGATTTTTAAAGGTTGTTTCTTTTGTTGCTGGAACTATTCATTTAGTCTACTCATCACTGTTAGCATTCTGAAATATTCTTTGCTATTTCATGCATGTCTTTCACCTTATTATAGCTTCAGCTTCCTCTTTCATGCTCTAACTCACTTAACTAGTAAAAACTGGATTGTTCCATGCTCCCTTTGTAGCTCTTCATTGGTTTTTGTTTTTCAGTCATGCCTGTTTTCATAGGCATCTATGCAGTGCTCAAGAGGAAATTTGGTATGTGTACACAGGAGCTAGGCTAATCCTAATATGCTTCTGAGAATGTTTGTAAAACAGCTAGAAAGCTTATTACTGTGCTCTTTCCTCATTGCATTTTTTTCCTTTTTAATGTTTTTTTTCTGTCATGAGATTCATAATTTAGATTTTTCACTTCCCCATGCTGTTTGATAATCAGCTTGTTATAAAATGTGCTTCATATTTCACAAGTATAAAAGAAGAAATGAAGGTGTGCATTTCTAATATGAAATTTCTATCCTCCTCCTCTAATTGGAAGAGGATAGCTGAATATAACGCAACCAGAGAGGAAACTTGTAAATCAAGCACGAGGATGTGCTGCCTTCATTTTCAAAGGCAGCTGTTGTCAAGTGGGTTGCAGAAAGCCCATTACTTTTCCAAAGCTGAGACTTTTTATTTTTGCTAAATCTCACACAAGCAAAGATACCTGGGATAATTATCCATTTTCACCAGCCATCATTCATTTGCTACATTCCTTCAGACCATATTCTTAAAAAAAGACAAACAAACAGGCAAAGCACATTCTTGATCTTCATGAGGGCTTGTGATCAGCACTTAATATAGGTATTAAAAAGAAATATCCCTGGGGAAGTAGAAGTGCATGAAAAAGAGCTTTGGCAAAGGCAGAAATGTCCAAGCTTTTTCCACAGTTCAGATGCAACCCATTCACACTGAAAACAAAATTTAAAAAAAAAACTTAGAAATTGGGAAAAAAAAGTAAAATCCTTCCTTTTTAATTGAATAGAGAAAAAAAAAAAAAAAAACCTACCTATATGCTGATTGGGGTTTCAGGGCTACACCTTGAAATACTGATGGAGAACTCCTCCATCATAGACTTCATTTGCAAGTTGGAAGAGCCCTAGACTGAGAGCACAAGATCCCACTGGGGAGTTTGGTTTGTAAAAGCAAAATCTATCGATCTTCCATTTATATTCTATAGGCTCTGTCAAAATCAAACAATGTTCTGTTACTTACTGAGCTTGTGGTTACACTATGATTTTCAAGTTCCTATGTACTTGGACTAATCCATTAAAAAACCCAGCACAAACATTCGATAGCTCTGAGGGCTCAGACATCTAATCAGAGTCAAATCCTGTTATCCTGGAGGTGTTTAATAGCTGTACAAAGCTTTTTTTTATTATTATTATTTTGATCAAGAGTTGCAAGGTTTGAGGGACTCCAGTTTCCAATTTCCAACTGATTGCTTAAAACTCCACTACATTGACTGTCTAGTCGTTTGACATTTGTGAATTATGCAGCAGGTAATGGCAGTGCACGCTGCATGGATAATCTACCATGAAGTTCATTCTCAGAATCTGTGAGAGGAAAGAAGTGTGCAACAGCAATGGGCATGAGAATACAACTATAAATTAACATTAAGGTGGTTATACAAAGTAACATAGACAAGGAGGCTACCTTCTCCAAATCCTACGTCTTTCTAGCAAGTTGTTTCTGTAGAGTAGGAAAGCAGTGGTGTACTCCACAGGGTTTGGCGTTGTTTGTTTGTTTTTTCGGGGGAGGGTGGAGGGAGGAGAGGGGGGATTTGAGGACTGGAAATTGATCGTCTTCATTAGTGATTCTCACCTTTCTCCAGCGAGGTTAATTCTGCACTGGCATATTGCTATTTCATCATTTGGATGAATTCTACATAATTAGCTTTTAGTAAGTCTTCACGAAATCTAAATCTTTAATCATCATTGATGGCTTTCTCTGAATTCCTTCCAACTTTCCCGTGCCAGGATTCAAACCTACTCCTTGCAGCACTGCAAAACGAAAGGACAGCTTGCTCCTAAGATCTCTGTGTATTAATACAGGATGATCCAGTAGGAAAGCTGTTAGACTGGGCACAGTTTCTGATTAATTGGCTAACAAAATGCAGACTATGACTTACATTTGAATACTGATGCATAAACTCTCTAATTAGAAAATATGAGGCATTCAAATGTTCCACTTACACCAATGATAACTAAATAGAAGAAAATAAGTGAACAGCAATGAATTACAGTATATAATGTTGTATTACATAAAGATTTCTGTCAGTTGAATGCTGATTCTCTTTCACAGACCCTTTTACATGAACAGTACAAATCCTTAAAGGAATCAGCTAGAAGCCTCTGTCTATAATAAAAAAATGACAATATGCTTCCATCTCAACTGTTAACTGTGCGACATCCCTTATACTTCATCTTCTTTTGAAGCCTTTAATGAAATACCTTGTCAGAAATCTACATGGCTATGGTTTCCCATGCTCAGCAGGGAGCTGACTATAGTAGTTCAGGTGAATCACAAGGGAAAATGTGGCAGCTGAGCTCGAGCTGCATTAGACTGTAAGTCAATGCTGGTTGGCTGCTGTTAATTTTAATTTTGTGTTAATAATTTAATCAGTAAGCTCTATCCTACAAATGTCAAGTACAGAAATGGACAGGCATTGAGTGGGCATCTGTGAAGTTGTAATGTTGAGAATGGACAATGTTGAGACTTGACATCTTCTGAGAGAATAACCAAAATACCATAATTTCTACAGCAGTCACTACGGCCTTCCTTCCACACTTACCTTTGGCAGCATGAAGGGCATGAGGCAATATGGAAAAAATAATAGCTCAATGTCAGCCACTCTATGGTGGAAACAAGTAGAGGAGGAAGTACAATTCCACAGCACTCTCACTTGTCCTGATGGACAGCAGGATGTGGAATGACAAGAGATGTTTCTAGAGAGAGGCAAGAGCCGTTTTCTTTCCTCTGCTACACACATCATTGGAAAGGAAGCATTGCAGTTTTGATCTGAGTGCTTCTGAGCTGAAAAAAGACCTCTTTGATGTTGGTATAGATGCGGGCATCCATGTATATCTACTTATCAGGACAGCCTGTCTTTCCTTCCTGTAATCTCAGTTGAGCAAACCACTCTTTCCAACAATGGCGAGCAAGTGCTGAAGTTAATATGTGTATAGGTCTTGCTAAATTAAATGTTAAGCGCACAATTAAATGCCTTTCTGACACGAGATATAAGTATTCCTGAGGTGACAGCAAGGGGTGCAAAAGCTCCTGGAGCATAATAGCAACTACAGAGATTTCCTTGCTGCAAACAGCTTTGGGGAGTACTCTTTTCCTTTTATTCTCAAAGCAAATCCATGCTGTTTATGCAGCTTTTCAAAGACAGAAGATTAGTTCTTGTATTTGCAACATAGCTGATAATTTTGTTAAGCAGTGGAAACAAGATTATATTTGAGGTAACATGCAGGAGCTATATTATATTGAGATGTTTGGGCAAGAAAGTAATTCTTTCATTTGGGAAAAGAATGAATAATTATAACCATGGATCAGTCTCCTCTAAGACGGGGAAAAAAAATTAAAATTCTGCAAAGATCTCCCATAAACAGTTAAGTGAAGCCAACTTGCTATTATACCCATGAACATAACTCATCTCAAGCTATAGGCTGGATGTCTTGGAGTATTTGCCTAGTCCCATAAATGTAACTGAACATCTCCATCACTATAAAAAACTTTTTAAATATCACCAGTCTACCACTCTTGTTGCATGTGAGAATAACCATAATGCCTTAATTCTTTCACAGAATGAATAAAACATGCTGTTTATTGAAGTGACATAGGGACAGACTGTCTCAGGCACTCAAGTGGAAAGATGACCAGCGTAAGAAAAATGAATATCACATTAATGGTTTATTAACTCCCTTGAGATTGCTTCACTAGTCACTGATCAAAACTCCTCATTACTAATTCAGAATTTTTCTTGCAGTTGCCTGAAAATATACAAGTCCCAAAATACAGAACAAACACTTACCTTTTTCATATTCCATTGTTAGTACTTTTTTTTCTTTAAAGCATATGTAAGATCTCTTGTTTCAGATATATATTCTTATGGTATCACACTACACCAGCAACAAGGGTGTAGCTCACTTTCTTTATAATTGCAATTAGGCATAATGAAGCCATGGAACAGATTGCATAAGATTTGTGCGCAATGTTTTTATGCTGCTCATATTATATTATTTATTTCTTATAACACAAATATACATATGAGTATGATTTAGCTAAATACAGAATCCATGCCTATATTCCTTTAAATAAGATGAGGCAATTTACAAGGATCATTTACATACAGTGTACATAAACCATACTTATTTTATGAAAGGAAATAATTTATGTTCTTTTACCTAGAGTAGTTGGAGAGAAGGCTTTACTATGCAGAGGAAAGGTGTGTTTTCCCCAGCTTTTAGAGGCAATCAGTATCTTTAATTAGATATCTGACCTTTAAAATTTTATTTCTTTTCCCCAGCTGCATCAGATGCCCACCACTCTCATAATTACTTCACCCTGCAGACAGCTCTCTCTTTTTTTTTTTTT
>VXBI01001239.1:374957-485179 GCA_013397375.1 Toxostoma redivivum
TTTTGTCCTTGATCATTCATAACTACAAATAACAACCAGAACAGTGCAAGTAACAAGTGGTGAAAAATATGTATACAAAATTTAGAGGAATTATGCTGGTGAATTTGATTTGATTTTTAAATGTCTTCAACATGGAATTGAAGTTTTGTACCCCTTTATATTCTCATCATACATGTGAAGGCTGTTTGAGAGAGTAAGAAGTACATGCTAATCCATACTTTCTCCCCATCTTCTTAATAATTAGGGAAGTATTAGATGCGTACTTAGCTATTAGAGTAGTTTGATGAGACATAATTCAGAGTCTAATAGGAAAAAAAAATCTTGATGTGTTTGTTTTTTTCTTTTTTATACTCTATGGAATTCGCATAGAAATACATCACCCAAAGTATACGTGGGAAAATTCACCACAAAAAAACCCTTTTTTTTTCCTGTGGTGAAACTTTTTAGAACGCAGAACCATACAAATCTCTGCCTATTCACATTGCATTTGCTGAAAAATCAATTAATGCAAACTGAAGGCAAATAAGCTAAGAATGTGTTTAAGAATAAAGGCAAAATACATTTTCAGTTAGTAAAACATGAAATTATAGAAGGTACAGGAAAATAAAACTTAAATTACAGAGCTATTGGAAATGAAACAGCTTTTAGAACTCCTTTGAAGGCATCCACTGAGGACAAATTCTTAAAGGCACCACAAAGCATCCAGAAGAAACCAATTACAGTTAGAGCAAGAAAATCTCATTGCAATGAGTCATTGCTTAACTGTCTGGGAGAAGGGATACTGTGCTTTAGAAAGAACATCAAGGTTTGTGTTTCCAGACCCTAAGACAACAAGCAGCTCTCCAGCATCAGAAAACTATTTTCTAGGCACAAATTCCTCCTTGTGCTTTTACAGAGCTGGGGCCCAAGGTGGCAGTGTTACCTTCTGGGATTGCCCTCTGCATCCCAGAAGGGAGTCACAAGTACCAGCAGTCAGGACTCGGCAGCCTCCCACCAACTGCTCAGGATAAGGTGCCTTTTCAGGGAGCTGACGTGTCCCTCCGATACAGCAAGAAGCATATTTTCTCAGAGAGAATTTTGGTATCACTAATAATACACACCCATTAGAAAACTCTAGGCTGGGTACCATTTTGAACAAAGAATGGGATGAGGGGGGATGGAGGTAGGGAAGAAAGATAAAGCCCATTTTCTTAAAAGCAAGATTGGCCCTTAGAGTCAAGCCATTATTTATTTTCTTGAAAGTATGTCCTTATCTTGTTAACAAGATTACAAAATGGGTAAAGAAAAATAGAAACACCTTTAAAGCCCACTGTGAGATACAACTGTGAATCAGCAAGATTACTTTTTATAAACAGGCACTTTCAAGTAAATCTGCCTGAACCTGGCATTGTTTTTTCATCCAAACTTTAGTAAAGAATTCAAGCACTATGTTCTTTCTCTATATGAGTCAAGAGTACTTTAAAATTAATTTAATAATCTGCAGCATCCTTTTTTGTTTATTTGTTTATGGTGTTCACAGTGTGGAAAGAGAGGAAAAGTCTGGTCTGTAAACCATCACAGCATATATCATCAGCTCCACTAAACAAGCCAAGACAGACCAGGCAAAATTCAAGAGATAGCTCAGCATCACAAGAAAGCTTGGAAACAGAACGCAGGAGCTACTCTGTTTGACTGCCCTGAAATCATCACGGAAAACTGTCTGTTCTGGAAAGATAAAGCAAACTCTGTCACTTCTACTCAATGTTAATTCAGTCTAGGTGGGAAATGTAGAAAACACCAATATGAAGAGCCCAGCATTAATGACAGCATCACTTTAACAAATTTCAACCACCTTTAGCATCTATACTTGAGCTTTTCTTACAAAATTGGAAAGGAGGAGGGGGAGTGACTTACCTTCTGAGGGTTCCCATTTTCTGTGTTTGCTATTCAGAGATGCTAGACAACAGATACAAACTAGAAACCTAATTTTTATGCAGCTATGCTTAGGCAACCTACATTTCTACCTAAATTAAAAAAAAAAAACAACAAACCCTGAAGGAACACGAGGTATAAGAGGGCAGTTCTCCAATATGCAATAAAAAGTTTGTTGATAAACCTGATTAATTTATAAAAATTGATTTTATAAAAGAATCAGATATAATAAAAGAGATCAGAACTGCTATTAGTAGTAATTCTTTCATCCCTGGCAGCCAATAGTAATACTGTCAAATAAACAAGATTTTAAATTAAAAGCTAGGTTTTTCTTGGAGATGTAAAAGGTATTTGTCTCAAAAGCATTTGTTCAAAAAGAATTTAATATACCAGGTGAAAGGTATTATTCTGGAATCTCTCAATTTTAATTTTACATTTTAGTGCCTGTTTTAAGCTACCAATAAGTTTCTACCACATGAGAGAAAACACAGCAAATTTAGCACACCTGCAGTCTGTGTCCTACAAGGGAGGGATCTCTGGAAACACTTTATTATCAAAATCAGTCCGCCATTAGCTCAGAGAAAGGAGCTATTTAAAACTAGGAAAACAGACTTCAGAAGAAGAAACTGTGATTTTTGTTGCTTGTAGCGAAAATACATACGGCTCTTATAATTACATAAATAATTACTATAAAATTGCTGTTGGTTTTTGTATTACTTATGACACTAATAACATTTTATATTTTCCCTCTGAAATCCTCAAATTTTTGTATTTCTTTAATCCACTAAAAAGGTCTTCTTTTTTAATTGAATTAGCTCTGTAAATACCACTTTCTGTCACTTCAGTAAAGAACCCACTAAATAAAAAATAGAAACAAAAGAATTATATTAGTACAATTTTCACACAGAAAGGAGCTTATAATAGATACTAGTAGAAGAGGAATTTGTATCTTGGTTTTTTTTCATTTTGTAAGTATATACTCTTGCTGTGTCAACAACATTGTGCAATTTTTTAAAATAGCTCTGTTAGTACTAAAGAAATGTTAAAAGGTATAGAAAACCTATTATTTTCTTCTACTTTTTTTTCTGTGTGGTTTTTTTCTTGTTTGTTTTTTGTTGTTGTTGTTCTTGTTCTTTATAGGTTATTTTGTTGTGTTGTGAGAGGTTTTGTTAAGAAATCAGGTGCTTTTAGCAAATGCTTCCTGTTATTTTTGAAAATTGGAAATGTCAAAATATTCAATAAGCATAGTTGCAGCATGATGCTAAGACTACTTCTGCTTCAAGTATCCAAAAAACAAATTGTAGGAGTAAGTTCACAATGTTTGAATTAGATCCTCAATGCTGCAAAACCTTTGCACACGCCTAGACCTATCAACATGGGAGCATTTGTATTGCCAGCACAGACAGACTAGATGGTGACAATGGAGCTGCATCAGCTGCATATGAGCCAAAAGCTGGCACACTGTATTTCTTTCAGATGTTTTCAACAGTGACAGACTAAAGAAGAGCTAATATTCCAGAGCCCTAGACACCCATAAAATTGATGGAGAAAAGGATAATTGCAAAGAATGTGTTATCAGCAAAATATGCATTCCAGCTTGAAAAGGCACAAACATTGTCTGCATTCAGCAGGTCACACACTAATGAGATTGCCTGTACCGCTGCACTTGATAGGGGAGCAGAACAGTTCTCTAATTAGGTTTACTGACTAGGGGCCTATACTATCCTCTCAGCATTTGCAAGCTGGGAATGCCACAACCTTCTGCACTGAATGGAAGCCAGCTATCTGCCTTACTCCCCACGTAAAAAAAAAACAATTATAAGTCAGGAGTATCTCCATCACTTCATCCATTCATTCATGAAGGATAATTACCTCAGTCTGTCATTTTTACAAGCCTTGAAGTTACTGAAGGCAAGCCATATGTAAGTCATGTATATCACTGACAACAGTAACCTACTTGATAATATTTACTAAACTTTTTTCTTTCCTTTTTTCCAAGTCTACCTTGCTAGGGGTCATAATGAATTTATACTTAAGTAAAACTGCTTCCTATTGTTACATACATACTGATAAAATATTTTCAGAGCGCCCATAATGTCCATGTCTCATTCAGCCTCTTCTGTCCAAGAGCATAAAAAATTAAACGGACAGTGACTAGACTACTTTATATGAAAATCATGCTTGCAGTTGCAAATCATATCAGCCCTATATCCTGTGAACATATTGACACATACTAGTACTTGAACTCAGGTGGAAATTCTGATATTCAGATGCTTCTGTGCAGGCAGCAGCATCCACCTGACAGGACCTGTTCGGCAGTAAATCCTTTAGCCCCTATTTCAAGGGGAACAGCATGACACTTATGCCAGTAACTGGTTAAAGCTACCCAAACTGGCTCCATTAAGTTTTTATTATTATATAATTGTGCTTACAGGAGCTTGTGATTTACACTGAACTTCATACAAGCCACAGGAATGGCAGCATTGCATATCAATGTTACCTGAATTTTGTTACAAAACCTATATTTCAATAGTATTTACTTTTATCAAAAGTCAGCTATTTGGTTTAAAAATTTCCTCACTAGTTTCTGTGTTAAGTGCAGAGAGCTGTCAGACAGCACAGCCTGGTACATGGAAATCTAAGCAATGAATTTCTGAGGAGTCAACACCTTCAACTTTGGTCTTTGCTAATGTGATAATGCTATTTTGACAATGTTCTTTTAATCTGACTAAATATGTGCAAACACATGATTTTACATAAAAAGATATGGCAACTAGAATGGTACTGATTTATACATCATTTATGGTCCTGAAAAAGCAAATTATTTTTGGTCTCTCACCTACAAGGTACCAAAAAGTAATCAGGTAACACCAGACTGGATACCAAATCCATGCATAATGCACAGAAGTGTCAGGAGAAGAGGAAAGTACTTCTGCTCAAGTTTCCTAAATAATTACATGGCATTAAACAGCTTCAGGACACCAGTTCTCCTTACAGGTTTTTGAGGTATCCTCCTAAGTACCCTACTCTGTCTTATGCTAGAATTGTTAAAAAATTCCTCTCTAGATTAAATTCTAAATATTTATTAGTGGAAAAATAAGTTCACAATGATATTAAAACAGATTGAGAACTGTGTCAATCATTTTCAAGAACAGTTTAGTTGGCATAGAAAATAAACAAGGGCAGCCACAATCTTTGTGAAGCTTGTGAAGCAAGTAAGGGCATAAAAATTAGATCCTGCTTTTACTTTATAGAAGCAATAATAGATTTTTTAAATTATCAAGAACATTATGTCATAATAGCTGATGAAAAAATAAGCATCCAAACCTGACATTTAAAAAGAAATGGAAAGTACTATCAATTCATTTTTTAATGAAATTGATCATGTATGACTTCATCGCAACCAAGAGATTAATTTCACTCAAGGGATTATCTGAAATGAGTTTTTCAATTAACGGTCACTAGCTGAATAAACCCCTGAGGAGACCTTAGTCTGTGTTATATTATACTACACTACAAAAATAAACTTGGCAAAAACTGAAAAAACAGAAAGACAAAGGTCCTCCTTGGTTTATCAAAGGAAACCTATTGTCTGTGAAAGCCATTTTTTTACTAATTGTAATTTAAAAACTGCTGTACAATCTCCTCAATAAAGATAATTATCTGTCATGTGGCTACTTCCTAGGTACTATGATTTTTTTAAAAAATAGGCTCCTCTCAAGTTTCAGTTCAAACTTGAAAACAAAGGACTTCTGTTGCCACACAAATCTCTCATAAGAGCATCATACTAGCATCAATGGCTTACAGAAAGGGCACTGGAAGATGTGAACCCAATTGAACAGCTGTGGTTGCTCTGTAAAACCCTGTAGCATACACTGAATACGGAGATGGCCCAAATACATATGCTCTTTCAAGCACATCTTGCCTAGGTGTAACTTCCACTCAGCTTCCTTGGAGAGAATGTCTGCTCAATATTCCCAGTCTCTGCAAGCACTAAGATCCATCTAAGAGTTATAGTGTGACCTCCCAAGCATCCTCCTACAATTTCTAAATATTTTTTTTGTCAGCTGGGTTCCGAAATTAGTCTGTTTTTAAACCAGGTATTCTCCTTAAGTAGGCAACCCAGATGCAGATGGAAAAGGTGACCAGGAAAAAACCATGACAACATGCTGCTGGAGGAAGAGTTCATACATTTTCACAACTTCAGTGCTAATAATGATTTGCCATTTTCCTCCTTCACAGCCTCAGGTTCACCAAGCCTTAGATTTCAGGTTTAACATTCCTCACAATATGTAATATTTGGGGTGTCATTATGGCTACCTCATTTAAAAACCTTCAAGATTAGTCCTTAAATACAATTTTGAGAATGTAATTTACTGGATTACATGAACAATGCTTTTTGAACCTTTCACAAAGAGCAAACATGCACTTCCTTGCTGTTTTATCCCACCTCCCCATTTCATTCTCTGAATTTTTCTCTTGTTACCATTCACCTGATCTCCTCATTCCACTGTTTGCCAGCAAGTTGACCATTTACAACAGATAGTTCTGAAATGCTTAGAATTAATTGTAGAGTGTCTTCAGTCATTTTCAGGGGTAACAGAAAGTACCTCATCTGAGAACAGGAGAAAAATAATGTACTATTGAAAAAATTACAAAGAAACACTCCATTTCAAACTGCTGAAAGTCACAAATGTTCTTGAGAGACATTAAGATAATTTCTAATAACTTTCATTAAAAATAACTCCCTTTTTGAAGGTCAGTGTTACTGTTTCCTGAAGATGATCTAAATCCACTGAACACATTGACTGTTCAGAATAGTCCACAAAAGCAGTCATGGTCTTTACTGTGCTTGTTCACGGAAGAATCTTGTTTAGCCCTTCCTGAAAAAAAAAGTCTATGTTGCAAAGAAAATAATCCTCATAAAAATTCTGCAAGTGTAAAGGATTTACCAGATTTCTTTAAGAGACTCATAGGAAGAGAGTAATATGGGTCATTCTACCATTAACAGTATTGGAAACAAAGTATGTCCACATTTACTTTTTCTTACATATATATTTTAGTAACATACAGAGCTAAATATTGATACATTGATTTTATATCACAACATTAAATAAAATCACTTATAAATACTCGTCTTTTAAAAGAGCACGTGAAGCAGAGGAAATGTTATTTTTCTTCAAAAGGTATGATTAAAAGGATACAAATCAAGTATAAACTCCAGTTCAGGCTATGAATTTATAACTGGCATCACCCTTATTAGTTAACCTGTTATTACAAGCAGTTGTAAACACAGATGTGATTTTCCACATTAAAAAAAAAAAAAAGAAAATTAGTTTTTTCCTTTAATGTGTGTGTCACTAAGATAAATTTGGTAACAATTAGTAAAAATTATTACAATCTTAATAAGCACAATACTTAGACACTCAGACATTATTTATTATGTCTTTAAGTTTTAAAATATTTTTAAGTTGCACTAAGCAATTGAGGTTTAAGTATACTTTAATTATATTACTAATTCTGGGCCCCAAACATCAAGCTTCAAATTCTTAATCATGCAAGTCATATAGAAAATCTCCTATCAATTTTTCAGTATGCTATAAATAATTTTCCAAATACTTGTTAGTCAACTGCAATACCTTTCATGAGCTTTCACATTGCATATACATATACAGCATTTAGTAGAAAATGTACTCTTTAAAATTTATCAATTGATTTGCCAGACTTTAAATGTCAAAACTTTTATTCCCTGATGTCAATTCCAATAATTAAAAATAAATAAAAGCCACATCAAGCACATATCCTTAGCAGACATTCTTGCCAACTAGCTCTACAAAATTTCCATTAACTGAAATATAGGAAATTCTCTGACATTGCTTACAAAGCTTGCTTCCTTCCCCTCCCAGCCTTTTAACTTTGATATACTTTCAACAATTCCTTGAGATGCTGTCTGTGAACTGTCTGCAGTCAAGATTTCAGTTATGAGGTCAACACATTTCAGAAGGCCACCCAGTCATCAGCAAAGGGCGACGTTATCTTTGTATGAATATTTGGCTCCCCTTTAACCAATTGGTAACCATTGAATTATATTGAATATGCATCTGTGATCTGTTAACTAACAAATTAAACTCCTAAGAAGTCAATAAATTGCAATAAATTCCTTTCTTTTTCTTTGTTAAAAATGATGAGCATAGATCATCTATATCAGCAGTCATGAACATATGTAAGACTACACATGTAAATGTGCATTTATGCCATATGTGTTTGAGTTCCAGTAATATCCTGGGGTTTGTGCAACAAATTAACAAAGATATAAGTATCTCTTCTTAATTATCTTCAGGACCCTGCTGGGGCAGAGAGGGTGAACTTATGACCCACAGTGATCCCTTCCAACCTGACCCATTCTGTGATTCTGGGAAGTGATATTCTGAACAGCTGCCTAAGACTATGAGGCTTTTTAATCCTTTAAACACTGTCACACTTTCACTGCATATCCTGACAGCAAGAGGTTTCAATGCTCTTGCTGCAAGCCCTAGTTCATGCATTAAAGAAAACAAGACTTTTCCTACATAATTGAAAGTTTGTGTTTAAGGATTTGTAAGCAAAATTGGCCTTTTTTTCTGCTGGGGGGGTTGTCCTCACTAAATGGTGCTGCCAGTAGTAGTTGGAAGAGATGAGTAGGTGCAGACAGGAGCTGAGATATAATAATGGTACCATGAAAAAGAGCCAAAGGTGTGGGATAAGTTGCGTTTGGCCATATGTATTAGAAGCATGACAGCAGCAATAATGAGTCCTTTGCTTCCATACAGAACAACCCTGAAAGGCAAATCTATCAACTACAATAAAGCAGAAATCTTTCTCTGGAACTGAATTGTTCAGTGTAATGTAATAATACACAGAAAAGCAAAGCATGAAGTCTGGAGTCTGACTCCACTGCTATGCTATTCAAACAAGGTTGAGTGCATAGTCCCATAGTATGAATCTAATTCCAAAAGAGAACTATATTGTAAAAGGAAGCACGTTTCTTTCATCCCAAGTAAACTTAAACACTTATTATCCCAATGAATAGACTAATATGCTTCTTAGAGAATGACATACAGCATTTCTATAACTCCAAAGAACCTGCTAAAAATAGTTCATAATAATGAAATAAAGGACTGCAACATCACGCAGATGCACAAATGCAAAATAAAATTGCATAATCTACCTTAATTCCTTCTTTACATGATTAGCTTCATATTCATGATATCATTTCTTTACACAGTTTTACTGTATTTGACACTGTCCATTCCACAGCAGTCCTTGGGACTGAGCAAAGCTAGTGAATGGTATGGGCACAGCACGTTGGGACTGAGTAGGCAGACTGTAAGCAGAGACATATTTTCTATTTCAGCTAGGAGACTATTCCTATAAATGCCGATACATTTACTAAAACTTGTCACAAGTGTTAAAACTGCAAACAGGCACAGGATTGAAGCCTAAATAGCTATGACATGGTTTAGGGACAGGGTTTAGTGGTAGACTTGGCAGTGCTGGGCCAGCAGTGTGATTCAATGAACTTCAAGGTCCCTTTCAACCTAAACAATTCTATGACACAGAGGAGAAAAAGTAAAGAGGAGATTTTAAATTTTTATTTTATTTTATTTTTTCCCTATTTCACCAGAGAAAAGCACTCACACATCTAAACATGCACCACAAGGCCAGGGAAGTCCATGGGGCAGGTAAGATTTGAACCCAGATATCATTTCAGTTCCTTAGCCACAGGTTTGTTTTTTTGAGCTGTAAACTACTAATTAAAGCTTTGGATAAATCCACTACAACACTGTATCCAAGAGCATATTCAGCATTAGCAAGCTAACTTGAAATGGGTACACCTTAGAAATATCTCAAATAAATTATTGAGAAAGAGTCATTATCTTTCCCAGTATCATTACATAAAGATAGATTTTATTTCTTAGTGCTGTGATGCAGTATAGAACATTTCAAAAATTAAAACAGCTATTCAACCATCATTTTAAATCTCACTAAATATCAAATTGCTTCATCTTTAATTGGATGCCTATACCACAGCATAGCCTTTTAACACTGAAAACTGGAGACAGCCCTGACGTAGTCTGCAACTCAGCTGTCTGTGCTGTACATGATGAATCACTCCCTATTTTCAGCAGCTTTCCACACATTGAAACTTGAATTCATAAATTCACATTAGGCAGTTAATGGGACAGAATCGGGGTTGCTATGGCAACAGTGTGATTGTGCCCTATCACTTAAGTGAGAAAATGAACACTAGTAATTATCACCAAGCAAATGGTATTTTTGTCTTTTGTATACGGTATCTTTTCAATGTTTTACTTCAGCTAATAAATGGATTTGTGATTTTCTACAAAGGTAGAATAAAACCAGCCAATGTATTATCTGATGTCTTACTAAAAGTGAGTCAGAATACATCACCAAGCAAAGCTCAAAGGACTTATGTATTTGCAAACAATGTTGACAAGATTATAATGACATTAGGAAAGTACAGTTTTGAGTTCAACAGCAGGATGCATCAGATGAAATTCACAGGGTGAACAAACACTGTCTTAATGATGCTTCCAATCTGAAATCAAGATTACCTTCAAGCCATGAAGCCCAAATAGTCATCAAGAACATACAACACTGAATTTTCTCATTAGGGTTGCAACCAATATTCTGTATTGCAGAAAAATAGAGTCAAGAACCCTTTGTGCACTTGCTTTCTCCTCTGAGATGCCCAGACTGCCCTATTAACATCTCTTGTACTTAAAAGGACAGATGCAAGCAGTATACATCTGGACTGACATTCAAAAACTAAATATTGTTAAAGTCATAGTTTTATGATCTCTGTTATGTTTCTTTTTATTGATCCCATGCATAATTTAGAATCTGCAAAATTATATGTATATGTTCACATTTAAAGTCTCTACCTCCCACCATTGATCTGACTGCCCTTTAACCTCCAGGAGTCTGAAGACATGTTCTTTTACCCACTCAGCAGTAGATAATTTGAAACTGCCCTTATTTTCATGGCTGTTGAGTAGAGCAGGTCTCATTTTTATCTTAAATAAAAGAACAGTGAAAGAACAGACTCTCATTCTCTGAAACTGCCAGTGACCAATATGTCTTAGAGTTTAAATAAGCATAGTGCTTCTTTAAATAAGCATAAATAACCTGCCTTCTGCCTGGCAGAAAATTCAGGAATGGTCATTTAAAGAATTTTTAAAGGGCCTATCATCAAAGTACTCAAAACTGAAACATATAGAGTATCTTTAAAGCTCTGAATTTACATGATAACATGATAAACTTCCTTATTCCCGTGAGTTTAGGGATGGTAATAGAGGCACAAATCCAAAGACAGACATTTAGATTGGAGACTTAGTGCAGTCCTGACCTAACTTCACAGTCACTGCTACACCAAAAAGCCAATCTGCCTCTGACAGGTGTGAAAGATCATAAAGGGTACATGGAATTGTTCTTCTGCCTTTACAATCTCCCAGACCCTTAAGAGTCCCAAAAGACTGAATTAAGAGTTCCTGTCCCACAGTGAAATCAAGATTCCATAAAATATAGACAAATCTCAGGAGGACCTGAAGAAACAAAGAAAATGTTTGAGTGATACACAATATAAAAAAGGAATAAGAGAGCATGATGCTACCACAGAAAGAATATCTCTGTTATGTCCAACACTGTAAAATAACTGTTAGAAAGTTGTTCATCTGTGCTTTTAGTGCATTGTATTTTCTATATTTTTCATAAAATATTAAGTTTCTAGATAGTATAAGGTGTGTATGTTGATAAGTGTGAGGTAAGGGAAAATGATAAAATAATATCTTTTTTGTATCTTGGAGTCTGAAGAAAAACAAAAAAACCAAAACCATACTAGCCAAGTAGTCAGAGATTAAGATTTCCCAATTTTTCACAATATCCAGTTTACTGAAAATTCCTGTCAAGCTGAATTCGGTATGTATACATCTGTATACTCAAAGGTGATTTTCCATTTAACCAGGACTTGTTTGGTTTATTAAGCAGAGCTTAGCTGCAGCTCTTCTTTTTTTTCTTACCCAAAATTTTTATCTTCATGCTTGCAGGAAATATTTTTCTTCAGATTTTTAAGCCAAGTAATGTAATTTGCAGTTCTAAGCATGGCTGGGAAGTTAAGAAGATTTAAGGACTACATTTCTGATCAGTAACCTCTACTATGTGACCTTATGATCAGTGGCATTTTCTAGCCTAGACTGCAATTCCCATGATGTCAGTAGAGGCACAGATTTTGGCTCTAAGCACTCTTCATTATGGACTTTTTCCTCAGGCAAATTATAGTAGTTGGTTGCTATTTTTCAGTGTATTTAATGATAAAACCACAGTCACTCAGAAAGGCAGATTATATGAGCTGAATTCTAATGTACAACATAAGCAACATTTTGTAGATAAGAAAAATAAAATAAAGTTGTGGAGTCCCCTGAATGTAATCATCCTTCAGTATAGAGCTGTATACTACATTCCATTCATAAAACTAAAAAGAGCTTTATTTCAGTACTTTAATGAAAAATGGCAGAACTATTATATTCTGATCTTTCAGAGAGGTAACATTCCTATTTACTGCTCTGAAACCAATGGTCTTAAATAAGCTTCTGATTTATATAGTCTTCATGCTTTCCTCCCTCCAGCACATGATCTGTGGTAGAGCACAGAACTGAAGGGTTTTTTTTCTCTACAAATATAAGTTTTTCTCACATAAATGGTTTTACTAAATCACAGAACAAATCCAAATATTTACCAGAGTTTCACCAAAAGGACAGTTACACACACATGATTTATAAAATTCCACTTCATAGTGACCTCCCTAAACTTACTCTCAAACCAAACAGCCCAGCTGGGAGATATCTTTTATTACACTTTTGAGAAATTATTGTTCAGCTGTTATCTATCAAATCGTGACAACCTGCATAAAATAAATTATCTAATCACTTACTTTAAGAGAAAAATCACTGATAGCAATCTTACTGTTAAACACAGAGATGTACATTTATTTACACAGGGAAAGGTTTTTATACTGCATTTTCTGCTGCTTATAAATTGTGAGCAGACAATTTAAGAACTTACTTTCTTCATAAATCTTCATTAAATATTTTATTAAAAAATAAAAATTTCCATTTAAAGAACACAGTTGGCTAGGAAATGATGGCACAGTTATAAATAAAAATTATTAATCATCTGTCATTTGAGAGTATGCTGACCAAATTTACTGTCGGTGTCACAGATAAATTTTTGTGCATTTTATTTCTTTGAACAGGAATTGTATTGTGAAAGCAAACACAATAATGAACAATGATCAGGACTTCATTTACAGTAGGAAGGGAGAGAAAGAGGGTGTCTGAAAACAGATTAGTGTCTGTGTAATCTCAAAATTCCCTTTTTCATATAGCCACTGATACATGTAAAAATTCAGTGTGAATTTAGAGCTTTGTACTAGCAGGGTTTACATCCAACCAGATATGATCTGTCCTTCCATAACAAGCCTAACTCCAATGGGCCTCACATTGTTATCCCATGCTCATGTAAAACAAAAACAATGCGTGCCCATGTCTAATCTGAAGTGGCATCTTTAGATGATCTCAGACTATACAGGTGAATATAGATTCATAAATTATATTTTCTTTAATTTATTCATATCTGGTCCAAATATTTTAAATTGGTTAACTGTTCTGATGTTCTTAAAAATCTCCTGTTTGTTTTTTTTTGCATTTCACCTCAACTGGGCTTGAATCAGGGCTGACTTAACCATCTGTCTGAAAACAAAGCATTTGTAATCAAAACCAAAGAACATTAAGTCCTCACTTTCTCAGCAGTTCCTAAAACTAGGACACACTGACAAGTGTCCAGATCCTCCCCCATAATTTCTTCTAGGCTAACAGAAGCACTCACCTCTAAAGATGACATAAGTGTCTATTTCAAAGTCAAAAGCAGAGAGGGTTGTAGAGGAAGTAGCACCATTCAGGGACAACTGGGTTTTGATCTTTAGGGTTGTGTAGTGCAAAACGTATTTGGGTTAACAAGTTTTTGTTGTACTCAAATGGGCTTAAAAGTTAGCAGAAACATACTCTAACAGAATTGTCTCTCCCTTGGCAGAAACTGGTACAGGGAACAAGCATCTATGCTTTTCTAATAGGAATTTTTGTTGCATTTACCCCTCTGAGATTTTTTTTTTCTGAAGTTTAAACCATTAAACAATATTGAGCAACATGGACAACTTTTAAATCCACGTCTAGGATTTTAATAGGAGCAAAGTTTATACCAATGCAAACACTTCTGAAAATGCCATGTTCATATACAATGTCTTAAATATTGAGAAAAGCCAATGCAATCACTAAGTGAGCAACACTAAAAGCACTTACTCTCACTTTTTACATAAACATCATGTACATTTCTGTGCCAAATACATGTTGTCTTGCCACATTAGATGTGTGCAACAGACACAGTTGACATCTTTACATACCCACATTAACTTTCACTTACATAACAAACAAAATCTCAGTGAGTTTAAGAGTACTTACCATAGTTACAGGTAGAGAAATGTGCATAGATCAAGCATATGCCCACAACATTCCTATATTCAAGCAAGTGCATGTGATGAAAATTAAATCACTTTAAATACTAAGAAAAAGTTAACTACTATCAGTAGAGAGACTGAAGGGCAAAGGGTGCTGTGTGAGAGTCAATGAAAAAAAGAAAGAACTTGCTATTCTCTCTCCTTGATATCGTTATCATGTGCTAATCAAGATGTAACAAGAGTTGAAGCTGACACAGGCACACAATTTTAAAAATTTCTAGTTAATACCATATTTCATAGAGCATTAACAGTATGACATACATAACAGAAGCAAAATGATAGCTTTCCTAATGTAGAAGCAAATACCTGCATTAATGCTCTGCATCCCAGAGGTTCCCTAATAATTTTGAGACTGTCCTACCATACCTGCATTTCACTTTCATAATCAAAGATAAGAAGTATGAGGTGGGAGAAAAAAAGCCTCATGAGATCAAGAGGTCATCTGCAAAGGTATTTAAGGTCTTGCAGTTTCTCTGTTGTACACCACACATAGAAGATAAATGCAGTAACAAGCTGAAGAGAGTTAAATTTTCAGCCTCTCCTTGTACTCAGTGAACGAGCTTATTTGTTTGAGGGATGTGATCCTGTTCTGTAAGAATACATAAAGCCCACATGTGCTATGCATTTGGTTCTTGTCAAGGAGACTGTTGTACGAAAACATGGGGTCATTTCAAAATGAGACTAACTGCATTTAAGCAGAAAAGTAAACATTAGCTACAAATAGCATGGTACCTCACTTTTCAAAAAGAGTAAGATGCTGCTTGCCTTAAAATGCTGCCTTTGAAACAGTAAGCCCACTAATATTATCAAAACATCTAAACAAAGAAGAATGGAAACAGCAAGTGTTACAAAAAAAGCTCCTACAAAAATAAAAGTCATAGCCTTGAAGGATAAGAGGCTTTTAAGAGAGACAGTTGATTCATCAAGGATGGAACTGCTCTGATAAAGCTAGCATTTGGAGAGCTTTGGTTCGGTAAAAATATTCCTTTATTATTCACCCGCCACATTGGGATTAAACAATTCCTTGCTTGAAAAAGTTGTCACTAAATGTATACAGAACAGAGGACCTTTCAGCCCTGTTTCAAGGATGTTTAGGAGCAAAAGGTTGAGCAAGGGACAATAAAGTGATTGGGTGGGGAGGGAAGGGATAACAGAGAGGAACAGAACTGACCACGTAGACTGGGATCCCTGGATCCTTGACTCCAAACGTAGTGCAAGATCAACACCTTCCTCTGAAACAAACTGCTGTAACAGGAGAGGCAGAAAAGAAGTACACTTTAGATTTCCTGCCTTCAGCTAGGATAGAGACCTGTCCTGAAGCTCTCACTCAGCACTGTCTGCCTTGCTGCTGGAGCAGACACAGGGGAGCAGCACTACCACATCTTCCTGAAATTGAACCTTTGCACTAAAAATCTTTCCTGTCCCTTTCACAGAATTCCCTGATTAATAATGATGGAAATGCTGCATTTCTGCACTGTCCATGTCTCATTTAGCACAGAAGAACTGCAGCCCAGTCTAGGAAGCCTTTCAAGGCACTTTTGCAACTGCCTCTACCTTACTGATTCTTCCAGAATTTGAAGAGGTGAGGCACTCAGAGGTGTTACAGCAGGCTGGGGTTGGCAGGGAAGAAAACTAGAGAGAATGTAGTAAGCCCTAAACTTTTGGGCACAATCCAGAGTGCCCCAGAACTAACATGGGAAATTTTGCATTTCTCAACAGCCAATCAAAAGATATTGATACTGAGTGGTTATCAAAAGACAGATGCACACTTGAGACAGTGTCTGCCATGAGTGCTTTCAGCTCCCAGTGCTGTCTATCCCTCCTGTGCCACGGATAACCATTCTGCTTCCTGGGGCAGCAGAGCACAGCCCATGGGGTGCCCCTGGGGCTGGCTGGTGCCCAGCACAGCCAGCATGGCCCAGACTCAGCAGAGAGCTGACACTGACTGGGAGCTCAGCAGCTGGCCTGTGACATGCATTAATGACAGGCCATTCTTGCTGTGCCATGACTGCTCTGCTCCTGCTGCCCCTTCAATACACAGTCACAATTGCACCTTTGGCTGTCTGCACAAACAGCCATCCTGTCTGCATCCCACGCACTCCATCCTGCCACTTCTCCTGATCACTGTGTTTCCATAAGCTGTACAAAACTGAGAGCCCCCAGCACGAGACAGGGATGGCAACATATGACTAAGACACACAAGAAGAAACAAGCTCTGTAAGTATATTCTCGATATAGCAGAACCCATTGCATTGACACAGTCTACTAAGAGGGAGATTTATTTCACAGGTAAGATACCCAGAAAAATTTGGAAAGCTGAAACATAAAACATTCATACTATACAAACCTAGGCAAACATCGTCAATACCCTTTAGTGTCCTAAATGAAGCCCATGCTTTCTTACCCTGTAGAAATGAGGATTCTGGAGAACTATAGTGTAATTTCAGAGAATTGGATCTAGCTAAAAAGACAAAAGGGGTGTGCTTATATGAAAATATTCCAAAGTTACTAGAACTTTAATTGGTTAAGAAATCTGATCCTTGTGCAGGAACAATGAAAGCTTTCCATTCAACTTTAAAAATGTATTTATATCATTAGAAGCAGTTACATCAGTAGTTACAAAACATCACCTTGCAATTCAAGCACTACATACTTCTCCAAATGGCAATAGGACATGACCAGTTGTCTCAGAAGTCTAAAGAAATTTATACATTTTAAAAAAATTCAATATCCCCACACTCCCACATAATTAAAAATATGTTCATAGTCTTTATCCTCAGACTATTTAATGCTAACTATTGCTATTATCAAATTTGTTTACAAGATCTTTTTTGGAAGACTATAATGAAAAAATCCAGTGCCTGTTAAACATCTGTTAAAAATTTCTTCAGAAAACAGTTGACAGTTTGGGAATCCTTACACAGTCCTAGTATAACTCTAATAACATTTTCCAAAAAAAATCTAATAGAAATACTTTAATATTTTTACACATACATAATTAATTCATTTAAACACAGAAACATCATGAACCACTAGAAGAAATTCCAATATAGCATTCAAATAAAAACACATTTAAACCCTTTCTAACTAAAGGTAATTGCTTTGCAACAACAGAAATTAAATCCTTTTAAGTTATTTGCATTTTTTAAAAAATCAATAGAAGCCTTGGGAAATAGAGCTCAAAAAGTAGTACAGGAGATAAAATGATCCTTTCATGTTCTGATTAAAGGTTTGTAGATAATGAGGTATTTGTAAGGCAAATACAACAGCAATCCAGAGAAATACAAAAATATTCATAATTTCAAAGAAATAAAAAGGGAAAACAGTAAAAAAATATTTTGTTTGTTTTTGAATGCTGGTGATTTTTGTTTTGTTTTTTAACAGAGATTTTTGAGGTTTGCATACAGACAGAATGGCATATTTGTATGTGAATATCTGAAAATTCTTTCCTCGAGCTACAAACTCCAGACGTACATTATAAAGGACACATTTGGTCTCTCTGAGCCTTGGGGACCAATCAGTCTGTCAATGGCAAATAGGAATGACTTGATGAATTTAAAATATCTTTCAGTTGAAAGATTTTTTTCACTGTTTGGAAAATACTTGTCAATAGTAATCAATTTCAGTTCTCCTGCTGAAGAATACAAAACTAATTTGATTAACCAACAAACTAATTACTTGGACATCAATGCTTAATAAAGATTTTATTACAGAAGTGGGTCATATCTGTGGGCTTTACTACTCAGAGAGGTAAATTCAGTTACAATGCAGCTGTTACTATGCCAGGCCATGGTCTAGAGAATTGTTACAATAAATCTTGTATAGCTGTGAATTTCTCATCCAGAAAAAAGAAAAGACAGTCTAAATACCCAAAAGTCAATAATAAGGAACAAAACGGATGTCTGCAACAACCTGCACATGTGGGTCAGCCTCAGGGGACATAGATAAGGTTTTAATGAATTTGAATGGCTAAAATCCAGAGACCTGAACTTTTCACTTTGGTATTGTCACTACTTCTAGAAAGAGGACACATACCTAACGAAAAAAATGCATTGAATTTATTTTGGGAAGTGATTTTTGTCTGTGGCAGGATCTACTTTATCAAATTGATGACATAACATTGGAGCTAACCTGAGAAAAATTCCCAGTTGGATAATATCATCTGGGTCAAAATAGTGCTGTCACAAAGCAGCACAATAGAATAGGAATACTATCACTACATGTGTCTCTGGAATAAGGCAGGGAGAAAAATAACAAAGGTTTAAAGGTTGTTGTCTGTGAGACTGGAAAGCTGGAATTGAGGTAGATATTACAGAAATATCTGGCAGATAACACCGTATTCCCTCTTTGATTATCTTAGTGTTGTCCTGTAGAAAAAAAACACAACCATTTTAGCTTTCACATCAAAAGCTTTCAGAATTTTTCAATGCAAGTAAAAAAATAATTTATTTTAATATTTTGTGTAACAGTAGTAATTTTCTTATGAATGTGTACAGCAACAGCAGTGCTACCCAGGAATGTGAAAGCATGATTTATACACCCTGTCTTCTGTATCCTGTGCATCAGTGGAAAATGTACATAAACAGAAAAATGCATGTGGCAATAGGAGGCAACTGAAAGCAACATCACAAGAAACCATCAATTTGTACTCTCTCCGTGCTGATAGCTGGACAAGGCCACAAGGTACTCTATTGTCATGTATCAAGAAATTATAAAAATTATTTATGATGAAATGAGGAAAATTTCAGGCACAGATCCCATTGCAATACACTGAGGAAGTACTTGTCTTCATCAAACAGCTGATAAACGATGCATTGTGGTAAGGAATTTCATTCTATCCAGGTAAGAAGTATTTGGGTTTCTCTTCTTTTGATTGCGATTTTAACAGTCTGATCATACCCCTCCCACATTACTGGTGTTTATGTCTCTTAACTGTCATCACCAGGACAAAGATGTAACTCTTAAAACTGCTCCCACACAAGTGCTCTCCCTCTGCACACAAGTTCCCTATCCCCTTTATTACCCCAGCTCCACTATGCTCAGTTAGCTTCTCACAGACAAATTACTGTTCCTCATCACTGATTGATGGTGCTCCTGTGTTTGCATCACCTGTCCCCAAGTGCATTTGATGGGACCCTGTCCTTGCTAAGGGAGGCAATGCTTTAAGCTGGACAAGGGGTAGGAGAGAGATTAGAGAGGGCTGCATGGGAACACTGGTTCTTTAAGCCATGACTGTATATGAGATCAGCATTCCCAAGATGCTTCACAAAGAGCTGGGTCTTGTTTTCTGTGGCATCACTTGTCTTCTCTTATGGTAATCTTCATTTAGCATTCTTTTCCAATGAGACTGAACATGCAACTTAGTGTCTGAGACTGACTTCCTTAGCTCTCTGTGTTCATCTTCTCTGCAATCACTACATCCTGTTCTTTGTCCCCCTACTTGCAAAGCTCCAATAAGGAAATACATTCATGTATACACATACACTCACATATTAGTTTCCTTCTTCCTTAGGCATGACACTAATACAATGTCATGATTCTGGAAAAGGCCCTGGGGGAAGATCTTGTCAGATCAAATGGTAGTGATCAAAGTTATTAAAAAAGTAAAATAAAACAGGAGTCCCAACCAAAGAGGAAAACCCCCTTCTGTACAGAGGAAGCCCATGGGATAGTTAGTGAGCTGAGGGGGAAGCCTCTGTTCAGAGTCTTTTCTTCAGATGTTGCATACAGAGCCCTTTCTGTGTTTGTTTCTCATTTTTCATGTCTGGCAGCAGTATGGAGAAGGACCCTTGAGGGGGAATGGACACTTCATTATGTCCTGAGGATATATCTCTCTATTGATGCCCCTGTCTTTATATAGGAAATATTTGAGGAGGAGATGTGTTGTGAGATTTGTCTGGGTCTTTTTCCTTTCAGTTGTGAGACCAGGACACAGCTGTTCTATTTGTTCCATAAAGTACCCGCGCTGGATAATCACAGAATAATACTGGCTGGAAGAGACCTCAAGAGAGCCCTCTACTCAAATCTCTTCCAAGTAGAGTCTGCTCAGGTCAGCTTGCTCAGTGCTGTTCCCAAATGGAAAATCTCCAAGGACTGTCTACACAGGCTGTGCAGGTACTATCTTTACTTGTACTGTCCTCATGGTAAAAAACATTTTCCTTTCAGTACAGCTCCTCTTTTTCCAACTTACTCCTGTTGAACATGGGAGAACAAGAGACAAAGAGCCTGTCATGTCCTTGATGACCTCCTCATAGGAGCTGACAGACTGCTCCTCAAATCATCCCTTCTTCCAGACTTAAGCCAAGGAGCCTCGGCTCCTTGGCTTCTTATCACAGGTAGCACTCTGCTGAACTCCCTGCACCATACTTATACCCTTCTTGTTCAGAGGGGCTCCAAGCTGTAAGGAGTAGTTTAGATGGGTTGTAAGAAATGCCAAATAAAGGGCATCATCACTTCACTTGATCTCAGGTAATGTGTCTGTTCACACAGCTGAGGAGGTTGTTGCTGCCTTTGCTGTCAGGCAGATACTGCTGTCCCATGCTTACCTTTCTACCTACCACAGTCCCAGTACTTTTTCCACAGACTGGTACACCTCAGTCTGTAACTTTGTGAAGAATTGTTCTTTCCCAGGAGCAACACTCCCAAAGTAGCACTTTGAACCCTCCTGCAAGTCATAGATTAAGATATTGAACACAACAAGAACAGAACCCTGTAGTACTTCTCTCACTACAATCCTCCAAGCAAAGTATGACCCATTAAATTCACTCTCTGGGCTCAGTGATCCAAGTTATGTAGCTGTTCATCAGACCACAACTCAGACTTCAAACACCTTCACAAAAGAATGCTGTGTGAGAGAGCATCAAAAGCCTTGCCAAAAATCTACTCTCTCTGTATTTTTTCTTAAGAGACAAAGTCATTCAGCTATAGCATTCCTACAAATAAATAGTAATTTTCTCCCTGACTAAGAGGCTGGCAAAAAATTCTCACTGTGAACCAGTGATGAAATCACTGTACTGGGATAACTGAAGACAGCTGTTGACTTTGCATCCTGGATTTCTTCCAGCTGTCACTTGCAAAATGGCATTTTCTCTTGTGTTATTTCAGCTGGCATTGTGGTCCAGTTTCCACGCTAGAATTCCTCCTTGCAAGTTCCAGGACTCTGGATAACCTTTGCTTTCTAAAAAACTGTTTCCTGCACTATTAGCAGAATTAAAATGAATTTCCCATTTCAAATCTCAGTAGCAAAGGATCTCCTAAATAAATAAATAAATAGTTCCATTCTCAGCGGTCAGAGCCATTATACCTAGAAATATATCAAATTTTGGGGGCTAGTGTCAGCACTGCAAAGAGACTTGGATGAATTAAAATGTATTTGTGCTGATATTTGCACTGTTTTAATGTCCAAGTCTCCAAATGCTGTGAACTTAACAAACACTGGAGCAATCAGCTTCAGCTTTATTTCTGCCCATCAAAATGTACTGCTTAATAGAAGAAAGCCCCCTGGGGACGGGGGGTGGAAAAAGACAATTTTCTTTTGTGTATGTAAGATATATGGCTGGATATACATCCAGCAATACAAAAGGACTTCTGCTTCTTTCCACCAGAAAGGCCGCCAACATTACCTTTACAAAAACTTCATTTGGAAATAACTACCAACTATATGGACACTTCTGTTATATAAACAGAAAGAAAAAGTGAAAAAGTGTTTTCATATTCTGAAGGTTAATATTTCTTCACCCTTGGACTTGTGAGTATATCTTTCAGAAAAGAGTTCTGCAAGTGAGGAAGATAGTGCCTCCAATAACATAGAAAAATATCTGATAAATTTAGAGAGTGCCCAACTAAAAACTTTCTTTCATAGAATCATACTATCTTTCCAATCTAAAACTAGTCAACTATTAAAGAAGACCTTGCTAAATTCAGAGGAATTAAGATGTCTGGATTTAATTCTAGAATTTGAAAGTAGCATCCCCATAGCCTTTGCCCAAGATCATATGGATCAAGTAATATATACAACATAATTTCTATGGATTTCAAGCTCATATTAAAAAAGCGTTTCTGTAAGTGCAAAGATCAAATGCCAGTGCTATGGTTTCTGGTAGCCAGTGAAGAAAATTAATTGCTTTCTATAGTATTGTTTAGTTGGGACAGAAATAAAACATACTGCAAAAATTGCTGCTACAAAAACCAGGGCAATTTTCCTATAAGGCTTCACCTAAACTCTACATGTAGCAGCTGAGACACATTTATAATTCCAGCGAAGTCAGACAAATCAAAGCCATAACCTGGCATCAGAAGTAAAAATGAGGAACTAAAGTTTTGAGAGGCTTTTATATTATTGTTCTGATCCTTGAAAAGCTTTCATGTTAAAGCAATTTTCACACCTGCTGGATGATTGATGATTTCTGGGTTCTGTAAAAATTCAAGCCACGGCACAGGTATTTAAGCCTGAGAGATCCTAATTTTTTACACACACATGCCAAAACCTGTCTCTGTTTTCATCTTTTCTTCACTGTGTACTTTTGAACAAAAGTCTGGGTTACATGGGAAGCAGACAGACTGCTTCAGAGACCAGCCTGGCAATGAGGGACAGCAGAGTTGTATCAGGAAGGGGATGAGGCTGAACTGGGACCATACGGGAAGAGAGGCAAATGCTTTTGCAAAAATGAGAGAGGAACAGAGGCATTCCTGTGAGCACAGGGCCGCACATCTTGACATATTGCAAAGGTGGTGAAAAACAAGGTGTTCAGCTCTCCTCTGTCTTGCCCCACCACAGATTTCAGTCTGTGATGCAGTCACACTGTTCAGGTGCCATTTTTTGGAAAGATGTCTCCTCTCCTTCAGGCTCAGGTGCTCATGAGCCCTGCCCAGGAGGGTCAAGAGTTGGAGATGAAGGCACATGCTCTGGGCATGGTGGGTCTGTGTTCTAACTGAGAGCACAGGGAATTAGGAGCAAAGCAAGTCACCACCTACCTTCTCTTAATTTTTGCTTCTAAACTGAGATTCTGGGCTTTTTCCCTAACCTTAAAACAGTAGCAGTCCTCTATTGTTTGAACTAGCTTTGTAGTACAGATGCTGATTTTGCACCTTATTTAAAGACATAGTAAAGGCAATTAGTGTCAGAATCTGCCACCACCTCCTTCCTCCAGATCTTTTTCAGAAACATTTTATCTGATACAACAGTTGCTAAGAGATGACTAATTCAAACAGCTCTCTCACTTTTCCCTGAAAAGTTAGCTTGAAATCATAGATATGCACATTTGCGTGGCCATGTCCCCTAGCAAACAAAGATTGGACTGTTTCTAGGAAACGGTGTTCAGTAAGCAAAGAAGTTTCTGCAGCTTGCCAGAATACCAGATAAGTATGTCAAAGTTCAGAAAAGCCATGAGTACAGTTAGATATTGAAGTTGATTAATATGCATAAAAAGACAACCACCTCAGCAAGAAATAGTTAAGTAGGGCCATGACAGTTTAAATCAGATTCAGCAGTTGGAAACCCATGATGTCATCCCTAAAGCAGTCATGGATTCCTTCACTTCTTTCACAATCTTTTCTGAGGACAGCACTCACACTGCAAAACATGGCACCACACCTTTCCCTGTAGCACAGGAGCAGAACTGAATGTGGAGATTGCTCCTTTTCTGCAAATTCTGAAGCTTCACATAAAGCATAAGTCTCTTTCTAAAATAGAACTGAAATTCACCCTAAAATATTCCCTAATTTTATTTTTTTTTTATCTAATGATTCCTCAGTATGTTCTGTATCTAAAAGAGTAGTTTGAAGAGTATCTAAAGAGCAGCTTGAATTTTGTATTACAGAGGGAGTACATCTTGGCTGAACAGCAAACAATAACACGATTTATTCTGACTGTGATTGAAGCATCTGAAAGCACAAATTGAATCAGATCATGTCAAGAATATAACAAAAAAATCCTAGTCTAAATCTTTAAGATAATTTGCCCTTCAGTCTTTCATTATTTGCAGTATCTAAAGAACAAGAGAGAATGAGTGATTTTAAAAGAGTAAATTAACAAAAACTTTTATGGTAATACAAGCCTGGTCAGATTTCCTTACCATTATTCTCACAATATATTTGTACTGTAAAGATGGCCTCAATAGGAAAGACATAATGGAAAGACATAATTCCCTTAGTATCTTATAATAGATATTAGAACTATAGTATTAAACAAAAACAAAACAAAACAAAAAAAAGGATCAAGGAGAGCAGTTTAAACAATCATTTTGGTTATGCTGCGCCCTGAACTACAATCTGCAAAATATAACAAATATGGCAATATGGCACAGGTAAAGGACACTTTTGAACAAGAAACAAAGAACTTGTGCTCTGAGTGGAAGTACTAGTCGACATATTTTAGTTAAGCCAAAACAAATGTGAAGTATAGTCAATTTTCAATTACTCATGGAAAAACTATCCAGATTTCAGACTAACCATAATACATGCAGAAAAGATCCTGAACTTTTTCCCTTTCATTTTAACCTCACTCCATATCTTCATTTTATGTTTAAATATAAATTATGTACAGAACACTCTTGCAGTTATTTTACAGATGTTTTAAATTCGTGGGTTTGTTTTATCTTGTCTATCCCACCTCATTTATTACCCAGAATAGCAGACTCAATTGTAAATAAACAGATGCCAAGTGTACTTCTCATTTTATTTTTTCCAGTGTTTTTAGTTGTTGTTACAATAAATCTCAAAAGACCTGATTTACCTCTTTTTACTAAGAGATTCTAAGTCTGTAAATTAAATATTAGCTATACTATCTACAGAGTATAGATCTATATGAGACATGATTAAGTAAGAAAGATGACTTATTTTAAAATAATTTTTGAATGGCCTTTGGATGTAGCTAAACTCAGGCTCGAACACCATGATTCAATCTGTCTCTGACAAAGATAGGGGTAAAAATTGTAAAGGCTGATATGGAAAAAAAAGGTCACCCTAACAGATAAGGTACAATCAAGGACATATTTAAAACATCTATTTTAAAAAAATACATGAGGAATATTCATCAACATTAATAAACTTCTCAGCTTGTTAAAAGTGGCTAGTAAACATCTTTCAGGAGATTAAACATAACTCTCCTGTCATTTACAAATACTCAGTCGACATGTCAAAAATTTTTCTGCATGATTTAGACTAAAGCTGAAATAATTTTTACCTCTGCCTTAACTTCATACAGATAATAGAAAATCCATATTTAATGAAGTCTGATTTTGGCAAAAGGAAATTTGGACTCAAACAGACCCTCAGCTGTAACCCAAATCCTTCCAAGAATTACTTCACAGATATAGGGTAGAAAAATGCTTGACCTAGTATTGTCACTAGAAGAGGTGAAAAATTAAATCGTGAATTGGCATAAGAGTGCTTGGAGAACAGAGAAGTCACCAAGTTTTAACTCCGTCAAAATAAGAGAATAGAAAGATCTAAACACCATTCTGCTAATCCTTTTAAAAACCAATACAAGAATTAATCAGTAAGAAGAAATTAACAAAAATCACCAAAAAAATCCCAAAACACTTATGGTGCTTTCATTTCTGTGAGAATGAAAGGCTTTTCTACAGGGAGCGAGGATGAATCCCTAAATTTCAGCTCGTACTCTGATATCATCAGTGAGCTAAATTATCAAACTATCAATGAAAAAATATATAACTGTGCCCAACACAGTTTGGAATACAATAAATCTAAGTCATCATCTGCGAATGCTGAAAATTTGCACCCACATTTGCTTAGGAGCATCAAACCATCCAGATCTCGATATTATAAGTTAAAATACAATCCATCACACTCAGTGGGACTCAAAATTCTGTCTGGAAAATGCTGGATATGAAGGTGGAAACATGCATTGCATAACTCACATACTCTGAAAAACCCTGCTGCCCTGCACTCACTGCAATACAAAATCACTTCACCTATTTGCAATGGCTCTCTGTCCAAGGTTTTGAAATTTTTGGCAGGTTGGCAAAGAGATATCCAGGAACAGTATTTGCACAAGGTCAGAAAAAGGACATGTCCAAGACCCAGACATATAACTTCTTGTTTATTAAACATACAGTTAATATAGGCTTTTTATATAATTGTTACAGTTAATCATTTTATCTTAAAAAATGAAAATGAAAACTCCTCTTTTTCTCCCTTCTCCTTGATTTGCCTCTCATTATAGAGATGCCTTAGGAAACCACAATAGCGAAGTTGTATGTTGACACCTGCCACATAAAAAGCAGAATAATGGCAGATCTGAAAAGGTGTGGTTTATGAAATAAAATATAAGCATCTAGCCATGTAAAATGTGTATATCCACCGGTTTATTCTTTTCCAATGACACTGGTTTTCTTTGTAAGCAGGAACACAGGGATTACACATGATTAGCTGCTGCGGTCATTGTGAGAAGAGGCAGCAGCCCTCCAGCACAGGCTGACTGTGAGCAGAATAGGAAAGTGTTTCCTTTCCCTCTAAAGTAGACAGAACTCAAACTAGAGCTGTATTCAGTTCAAAGACTTCAAAAAGCACATGCCACAGCTCAGGTTTTAGATGAATCTTAACATACAAGCTTCAGCAGAGAGATGAAGATTTGGGTCTTCAGGCAGGCAGTACTTAAAAAAATAATTAGGAATTAAATGCATAAAACCATGTAACTGCAACATTAAATTATGAATATCTTTCCAGAGATCCTGAGAAAAGCTAAAGGTTACATTTGCTGGCTAAGCAGCTTAGCATGCTCTTATTTGTCCAACATAAATAAGCATTACAATGTATTTGATGTCTGCATACAAGGCACACAAAACCAGGTGAAGCAAGGTTACTATGAAATCTTTTACATTTCACTGTCTGGATGCTCTAATATAATTTGGCCCCTTAGCACTGCCAGATGGCATTAGAAGCCTAGTCATACCTGCAGGATACAATCACACCATGCCATGGTAATCCAGAGCTGTATTTTCAGCATTCATGGCTATAGACATCAATGAGCTACCACCATTGATAGATGACACTGTCCTTAACAGCTGAAGATCTTGAAATTTGAATGTGAAAAGTTTTTGGATTTGTTCAGGTGCACAGCACTGACAGCAAACTGTAATGCCTTGCTACAGCAACACCAGTAACAAAGGTTTTGGCTCAATGTTATTTGCTTAGCCCCAAGTGATGATTTAAACATTAAAATACAATGGCATAGATGAAGAAAGAGAAAAGAAGTAAAGATTGTGAGAATTACCTAAAGAGAAACAAATATGGGACAAATCAATCCAAAGAAAAATGCAACCAAATATAACCTTTTAGGAACAATAGAGAGGTCAAAAGTAACTCAAATCTCAGCATCTGCTCGTGGAAATCCCATTCTTCTAAGCTGATTGTGCTAAAAGTAATGTATATGAAATCATACATTTTCCAGATGAGGGACACATTTTAAAATCCTTTATAGGCTTGCATGTATATTTGGCACTTGATAATGAAAAATTAATTGTTTTTAGTGTTTTAACAGCAAACCTAGGATTTAGTTTACTGTCCAATGTGACCTCTTATACAGAAAAATTCTCTCTGGTCAAATACCCATTCCAAGACAAATGTCTGACTGCCATTTAGAATAAGTTTATATGAAGAATCATTCACAGGTGAAAATAAATTGGGGGAAAAGAAAGAGAAATAAAACAGTATTAAATAGAGCAACTAATACCAGAGAAATATTTTTTACCAGCCTAAGAAAAAATTCAGTACCCAATAGTACTGTATCAGCTCTTCTAGAAAGCACAGCACTTCTGCATTGCTTTGATTAGATGTTCCTTGGACACTGAGTGCTCAGTTAAAGAGATTTCTGATTTTTACCTGTTGCCTCTTGATTGCAATCTTTCGTTTGAGAGAAAAGCCACCATGGTCTAGAAAGCATGTTACACTGACACATCCCATTTCCTACAGTGCTTACAAGTATTTGAAAAGCAAGGCTTCGTAGCTGGAGTTTAAAGATATAAGGATTAGCTACAAAATCTCTTTTGTTTTAACGCTTCCCAGCCCTTTCTGAATTCTCTCCATCACCTATACTGCCAAACCCAAACATATCTCAGTTAAAAACAAAATCTCTGCAGAAGTTTCATTTTGCAAACCCAACTACTATATATTCTATCCCTTTACTGGATCCAATGTCTCAGATTTGATTTACTGCCTTTCAGGACAGACTTAATAGTAAAAAGACCTTGTGAAGAGAGTTCACTGAGACAAGTCACTGAATTTATGTCTCAATGGTGTGCCTGGACATAAGCACCCGCAGCTTAGAAGCTCAAAATCACAACATGACAGTTAAACTGTTGAAATAACTACACAATTTTTACACCTTTCTCAGTAACATCTTAGTCAGCACCATTCTTTTTGTTCACTGTCAAAGTGATAAAAACTGCAGGGTGTCCTCCACCTGGCCTCTTAGGTCTACTCATAGAAAAGCTCAGCTGTAACTATTCCACAGACACATCTGTTGGGTGGATGAAGCTGTCCAGTTTCTCCTAGTACACTGTAGGATAAATTACAGGTGTTTTAGTGCATGGGATCCCCTGTCTTGTTCCTTCCAGTGTGGCCTTTCTCCAGCTGACTTGAGGCAGCAGTAAATGCCTGACAGCCTCATAATCACCATGGACATTCCTGCTATTTGCAGTGGCTCACAGATGTTAAACAGCAATGATCCTGAACATCTCTAATCCTATTTGCACATCTATTAAAATACAGTATACTATCTGAATGGCATAATTCTGGAGTTTTATCATATTTATGAATTTTATGAGTACATTGTGAGTAGGCCTGATGTGGTATGACTGTATTAATTTCCCGCTGTATCTGCTACATGCTTGAAAGTTATTTTTAAAAAATGAGATCAGAATAGTAGAAATGCATAATCAAAATTGAGTCAGCTCCTTCAGTGCCTTCCAAAGGAGTATTTTTCTGTCAATTCTTGTTCTTTATATGCATTTATTTATTTTTCAGGTTTGATGATAAAAATATTTCTTAAGTGTACGTTTACATAAAAACTGGTACTGTAAAAGCACCTACCACTACCAATTGAAGCACAATTATGCTGAAAGAATACAACCAACTTTTGTATCTTAGTGCAATATTAAAGAAATATTACATAGATTTACATATACATACACAAATCTAAGTGCATATATTCATGAATTTATGTGTACACTGATAACAATAAGATGATAAATGGTTATCACAAGACCGCAAATGCTCAATTGATATCCTCATTATAATTTTAATTAGTTATTTAGCAGTACTGTAGTAATTACAGCATTTACAAAGCATTTTAAGAGCTATAAAATAATTTTCCAGAAAGATTAAATTAATATTTATATGGTTGAAATTGTAACCTCTATTTCCATGTTTATCACATTTCTAAGGTAATAGTTCTAATATTAGAATCAGAAAGGCTATCAGCAGAAAACTAAAGATAGAAAATTACTTTTTATTGAACTTCAACTATTCATTAATAGATTAGGACTATAACAAGGAGATTGTTAACATAATATCTTTATTAGAAAGAAATATACTAGATTAATGCTCACCAAAAATACAGATTAGTTTCAAAAATAGCATAAATTATGATAAAAGGAAATTGATAGTCAAATTCAATTAATAAAGTACAATTTGGACTTACCTATCAAGCCCCAGAGGTGAAAAAAACCCCCATGATATCATAAAATTCTTCTAAATCAAAAGACTGAATTTTGTGAAGAAAGATGAAAAAAAGCTTCTCTACCTCAATAGTACTTAGTAAACTTTAAATGTATGGAGCCCACTCTTACTGCTGTTTCAAAAATTTAATTACATCAGAAGCAAATCTGTTAAAATAGCTGAGTGTGTGTATATTCAGTACCTCACTTCTTTTGCTCAAAGATGATAAAAATACTATTCTAAGCAGAAGAGTGTTTAAAGCTTATTTCCTTTGTATTGTCTCATTTCTTAGGAAAAGAGTCAGGCAAACTCTAAAAAGTACATGTATTTAATTCAGTAGCCATTTAGTTAAATTCTAATAAGCAACCTTTATACACACATGTTTATCTTCCTGACTAGGGAGAAGTGGTGTAAGACAACATGAAAAATACAGAACTATCCAATAGGTTCTTCAGAAATGCTCTCCTTTTGAAGTTTTATATGGTTCACAGGCAGGCTGTGCCATCAACAACATTAATGAGTTCACTTACAGCAGCAGCGTAAAGTGTAAAGATCACATATGCCAGAAGGGCTAGAAACACTAAACACTGCATGTTTCTATTACTACATTCAATGGCAGCACTTACTGACATTTTTGAAAGCAAAATGTAAAGCATTTTGGACTTCTCCCATGATATACAGATCAAATGTACTTGGAGCAGAGACAAGCTTTTCACCTCACCTTGAAACTGATAATCAAGCATTTTTTGTTTTCAGCTGGTGTAATACCAACTGCAGAAAATAACTCCTGCTGCTCAGATTTAAATCTCAGTAGCAGATGTATGACTTAAAGGTCTTTACATTTTGGCTTCAGCTGTTCTCAGACAACAGGCTCTTATCTTCCAGTGCAACTGCACAGATTTAGCTAAAAGCAAAGTTTTCTCAAAGCAGTACCAAAAATTCTACAGAGTCCATTGCCTTTTATTTTCTGTATGTTGGCTGTATGATAATGCCCAAACCAAAGCATTAAAATGGTTGCATTTGTAATTGTACAACCATAAATTACAAAATTTGAAGAGATCAAAGATCCGACAGTTGTAACCACAGATAATAATAATGCTTCTGTGTTCTATTATCAGGACAAATTCTCTTACAAGCAGTAGTCCATCACAACTATATTGTGGAATAACCTACAGGTTTTTTTTTTTTATTCTCATCAATGCTGACCTCTTCCAAATTCAACTTTATATTATTTGTTATTTGATATCATGACTTTGTCTCCCAGCCTTCAGAACACTGGGAAGAAAACCTGGTAAGAATATGTAAGAATCACTTATTGACAGAATTTTCTATGTGGGTCCCAAGCCACAGAAATGCTTCCTTTTAAGGAAAGGAAATTGAATTAAGGCTTTTGAGACTACATGCTGAATAAGTGAACCACAAGAGGAATAAGAAACCTTCATTAGAAAAACCTAGAAGACAAGAATTAATCCATCTCAAGATGATTCTCTCTTGCTATCTAGAGACTCTCAAGCTAAATGAGAATACATAACAACATAGTATATTTTCCTAATAATTATAAAAATCTGTGCTTCACTTGACTTCCTCAAGAAACTTCTTTATGTGCTTCCAATTTGGGGTCATCTTCCTTCATACACAAGAGCTGCATATTCGTGCAGGAAAAAATTCATCAAGCCTTTTGATATTCTGGTAGACATCACTTTAATTGTGACAAAATATCAGGAGAATACAGTATAGCCATCAAACCATATCCTGTATTCTAGTGGATAAATTACAAGGTTCCTTTCAGTACACTCAAATATGCTGTCTATTGACAATAGCTGAAAGATTTCCTCTCCTCCTCCTCTCTAGCTCATGCATCCCATGGTATAAGTTTGAAATCAGGAATGCCTAAAGTCCTCTTCATTTTCATTTCTCAAGAGATACAACTACAACCACAACTTTGCATCATGATTGGGACAACCCATTCCTTAAAAAAACAAAAAAGAAGCAAAGACACTGTAGAATCATAGACAATAATTATAAATTCCCAACCTGCTCATATAGATTCCAGCCTGCTACTTGGACTTCAATGCAAAAATAATTACTCTGTATAATTTTGTGTAGTGAGAGGCACCATGTGGTCTGATTTAAGGTCATGGCTGGTAGATACTACTGTAATACAAACGCTGCAAAAGGAATGCAAAAATCACAAAAAGGTAGTTAGGACTTCCTGCATATTACCTTTTGCTTCTTCCAAAATTCTATTCCTGTCTAATTGTCATTGCCACCTACTCTCACTTAAATCAGGGTAAAAGGAAGATAAATATTTCCATGGCATCTTAACATTAATCAACAGCACTACTTAAACATGAAAGGCATTGTTCTAATTTATATACCATCTAAGTATATGTATTTCTTTGTAAAAAAAAACAACAGAAAAACTCTGCTCTGTGATTGAAAGCATTCATGTTGAACCCTGAGATGAAATGCTATCAAATTTGTGCAACACAAAGCAAAGAGGAGAGAAGGATGGAATACAGGAGGGATACAATAACTTCGATTAAGCTACTTGTTTTATTTTATGAAATAAAGTAGAAGAAAGGCTAAAAATATTGAGGCAAGATTTTGTGAGTGAAGATCAGTGTAGTAAGTTAAACTCTTGAGCACAGCACTTTAAGTGGCCCCAAAAAGGCTACCTTTTCTATTACATTATTTTGATCATGTCTCTAAATGGAAGTACAGCTACTCATTCATTAACGAACATCACCTAATTATATAATTTGGTAGCACTCTACCTTTCTAATATAACTCTAACTGTCAAATTGTTCTACACTAAAAATGTACTAGAACATATCCACTTTATTGATAGATTCATAGCCTTGAAAAATTACATTTTATTCAGGACAGTTAAAGTGGGAGTGTGCATAATTTCAATTTTTAAAACAGTATCTGATTTTGGAAACCCCTTAAAGTAGACTAGGTACTCAAAATAGGCTTCTTACCTTATTTATGCTGTTTTAGACTGACAATTTTTCAATTCAACCTACAATTTGTATGTATACAAGGAATATCTACCACCATGGGACTTTCTGGCCCTGACTCTCAATTCCAAAATCTTCTTAAATATTAATTACTATGAAATAAAAATAACATTAGTAATTATTTGTTCTTCCCTGGGGCAATTGCTGTCAAGGCCAAGCTAAAGACAGGGATTCATTCACAAGAGGCACACAAACATTCAGCAGGTGCCTACCTGCAAAATGACAGCACTAAAATATATGATCTTCACCCTGTGCTATGAGTTAGGTCATCTTTATTCTGTTATCAGCATGAAAATAAATAAATCACATTTTCTAAACTTTAATATATCTAACCTAGAAGTGAAAAATGAAGTTGAAAACTTAGTTTAACCAAGTACTGCATAGACATACCATAAAAAGAAAAAGTCACTGTCCCAACGAGCCCTCAGTTTAGGATGAAGTACCCCAGATGTAGGGGTTAAGAGAAAAAAGAAGATGAATGAGAAAACAGGCAAATAAAACTGAATATAGTAACAAAAAGACACTAATGCTCTTAAGATGAGAAATAGCCAGCTAGTTAAGGAAATCAACAAGTTGAATCCCAATTGGAATCATAATTCCAGCAATTTCAGAGTTTGGGCTATGGTAGGAGCACACAGGCCAATGCCTGTGTTTCCTGAGTTTGTCAGTGTTTTCCAGAACACCAAGTACTGTCTTGCACAAACACAGAGGTGCTACTTTAACCCCTAGTATTTTAATTTTTCATTCACTCCTTCCTTGATTCTATGAGTAGACAGTCTCTCCCTCCCTATTATATCTTTCCCCATTATCTTTGAAGACCAAAACTTTTATTTATCAAATTATCAGTCAAAATACTTTACAATGGAAAAACTGGATACCACATAAATAATGTAAGACAATATCAACATTACCAATTTAAAAGAGTACATTTATAGGCATCCACGATTCTGAAAAATAGCAAACTGCAAGGAAATTTTGCTGCTTAGTATAAAAAATTCTTCTTTCACAACCCACTCCTAAAGTTTAGTCAAACCAGATCATCAGATGATTCTTTATCTCAAGAACATAAAATAAAAAAAAATTTAAAAAAAAATTAAAGAAAAACAAAAAGCTTATTTGAAAATTCCGGGCTGTAGATAAAGACATGAAATGCAAGTTACATGACAGTTTCTTTAGATTTTCATTTAAGGAATAGAATATGTTCTTTTCCCCTGATAATTTACTGCTTGATTTTCTTTTCAGTGGCCTTTAGAGCCACACTATCTGAAGAGTCAGCTTCATGAAACCACAGAACAGATATTCTCATCTTCTGCATTTATTTCCATGTGAATGGAAACGCGGACACTTACAACTTAATCAAAATGCCCCAATTCAGAACTCTGTGAAAGTAGAAAAAATTAAGCTGACATTTGTATCTGAAATTGCCAGAAACATTAATATGCCAGTGTATTTTCATGAGGAGAATAATTTATAGCACCAAAGCTCTGGGCTTTACTGCAGTTGAGTTTTCAAAACTAGCATGCAATGCATGTGTATTTGAAAAATAAGGCATCAGCTGATTCTATATAGGTGGTGTGAATTGTTTCAAGGTAATACCAATACCACTCAGAAACTGAGTTTCTACAGTGGTAGGAAAAAAAGCTCACACTTTTAATAGAAGGTAATAAACACAATATAAAACAAGCCCAAAAAATTAAGCATCAGAGCGTGAACCAAATAAAAATACTGTACAAAAAGTTTGATTTGATATTGAGAATATAAGGAATTATTGTAGTTGTCTCCAAGGTCACAAGTCTCATTATTCTATCCTGAACTTTGTATAAGCATTTTTACAACAATCAAAAAACCTCATCTGCATCAGTTTCTCATCAACCTCCTTCATCCACCACCCAACAGGCTTGACTGCCTTTGACAAAAAACACTCCCAGGTGTTTATGAGAAGAGGAATGACTTGAAAAGCTGCTCCCCCTGCTGTCATCTACACTCTCTATCTTCTTAAAAAGACTGCTCACCAAGACATAGGACCAGATAGATGTGTTGTGGAGCAGCCACTGATTGGACAGCCCAGAAAATACAGAGCACAGGCTCCTTAAAAGCAGTGTTCTCCCCAGCTCACTCCATTGGCAGAATACTGATAACACTCAGAGCTATGTCCCCCTTCAGTTTAACTTACAGGTTGCTCTTTCCCATCAAGGCAGGTTGGGTGTACTGCACGTGCAAACTGTGAACTCTAAATTATAAGATAGGAAGCTCTGGAAAGACAGCAGCCAGTAGATCTGGAGAAATCTGATAAATTTTCAGCAGCCAAGTGACTAGATGAGAAATAATGTTTAAGTAAGTATTATCAGAGTATCATCTTGTTTTTAGGTACCAGCTAATGTTCTGCTTTCTGGACCTACTATTAAACAAATCAAAAAGAAAACTACATTCAATGAAGAATTTTAAGGAACATTGTTTCCTCTCGAAGAAACAGTATGTGTTTATTCCAAACAACATTAAGAGGCATTTTAACCAATTCACCAATTCAGTCCTTGTCTGAAGAGTCAGTCTCATTTAAGGGCCTCATTCAGACAAAACATGGCTTGGAAGATTTTCAGTCTTTAAAAGCAATCTGTTGCCTTTAAAATCATTGTTGTCTTAAAAACAAAGCCATTGAGGAACCTCCTTTTCTAACTTTTGGATGACATTGATTTGTTTGTTTGTTATTAGGACTTCTTTTTTTCAAATCCAGCTAACTAATGCTCTCCAAGAGGAAACACAAAAGAGCGTGGACTTCAATGGCTCTGCAACAGCTTTGGCAGATTGATAAGCCTTTGTCTGACAAATTGAATTTAGGTTGCTCTCAACAAAGTTAACAGCTACAAATACCTTACTTTAATGTAACCCCAGGGCCCAAGTTTTGTCACAGACCGCATGCATACACATAAACTAGCCACTGATGGGGATTGTAACTCTCACCTGCTGTGACTAGACACATTTGGGCCTGTTGCTTTTTCAGTTTTGGGGTTTTTGGTGAGTTAAAATACCAAACAAACAAATATAAAAACAGAAAAAAATACCCAATATGCTATTTCTTGGGGGAAAAAAAGTTCCATCGAAAATTGAAATGAATATTTTCTATAGAAAGCCTGCCAAAAATCATTGGAAAGATTCCCACTGTTATCTAGGGTCTGAGTAATTACACCTTTAGAGTATAACTGTGAAGTATTTTGATGCAAATCCAAGCACAGCCTAAACCACAAGATGGCCAGCAATACTACACCTCTTTAAAAATTAATGTTCAGCTACTGATTTTATTTTCAGAAACATGATGTTAGAAACACTCATGGTACATGCCTAGACCACTTATCAGGATGCATTTGTAGCTACAGTACCAAAACATTCATGGTGTGTCTTGCAAATATAACAAATGGTGCCTACCCCATAGCTATGTTATTAAATGGTAAAAATCTTAAACAGCATTAAAAAGTCCTAGAGAAATAAATTTTCAAGTCTAAAAATTGGGGGGGAGGGGAAGGGTTTATAAAGAACCAGCAACCTTTTTCTTTACTAGAACCCTCATAATTCAAGTGGTGTACTTCTAGGAATATGGAGTCAACAGCATTCCCAAACATACACTGCAATAAATAAGGAAGAAGAATAATGGAGTTCAGCGTACTGAAAATACATTGACAACCAATATCTCACAGAATACACTGTATTAGAAGAGACCCACAAGGATCATTGGGTCCAATTGCTCCCGGAGCACAGCACAATCTCCAAGAATCACATCATGTGTCTGAGAGCATTGTCCAAACACTTCTTGAGCTCCATCAGGCTTGGGGCAGTGACCAAGTGTTCCAGTGCCCAGTCACCCTCTGAGTGAAAAACCCTTCTCTAATATCCAACCTAAACCTCCCCTGACAGAACTTCAGGCCATTCCCTCAGGTCCTCTAAATCAGTGTCTGCCTCACCTTTTCATCTCACAAGGATCTCATGAAAGGAAGAAATGAGTACTCTTTGAAAATATTAAATAGCAGCAATGGATTTACTTTCCCCCTTAATGAGGCATCAGTTGTTGCTTTATTATGAAAAATCCTCCTAAGAGAAAAAAATAAAGACACAAAATTAGAAAAAGATCATGTAGTATACATGTGCTGACTAACACACAGAAGAGTCTTTGGTTTCTCTGTGCAGCTGTCAGAGCAATCAACTTCAGTCACAGAAAACTCCTTTACAGGGAATAAAAATTAAATAAAAATTAAGACCAGCACCCATCAAACATATGTTGCATGGTTTCTCTTTTATCTCTTTTGAAATTCTATTGTTACCCAGGCAAGCAACATAGCCAGAGCTGAAAATTTATCAGTTTAAAATCTGTAACTCATCTTCATAATAAATTAATTCCTGGAACACACAACTTGGAGTCAGTTATGCCAGCTGTTCTTCATTAGCAGAATGACAATTCCTCCTTTCTTTCTAGTTGTGACATAGCAAGGTAACGCAAGATTTTTCACAGATCAAATTTGGATTGGCCACAATTATTAGATACATGTTATGGAGGAATGACTTGGTTTGCTTTAATCCTTTGATGGAAATATGCAGGTAAGAAAGGGCAAGAAAAAGGCTAACTACTGTTAAAGGTATTTTGCATTTCTTTTACTTGTTAATAGTTTGTTTATAGCAATGATAACCAAAAGCAAACAAAAACACTAGAGGAGAGAAGAAGGGAGCAAAGCAGACATGCATTATTTTTGCTTATGATGGGCTAAAATGAACTCTGAGATCTCCACAATCACTCCTTGGCACTTTTGAATTATAGATCTACTTAGGAATCTGGCTCTTGGGATAATTTTTGTCTATAATATTTACATACCATTTTAGCTCATTACTGTTGGGCGTGGGATATTGAACTCCTTTTCTGCAAGAGATGCAAATAAAATCTTGATGTAATGTTAACTCCTAACAGAATATAGCTCATTAGCTTTCTTTCATGCATAATTTTATTGTATTTTTTTTAATGTCTGTCAATTCTGAAAATCAGCTTACATTACTGGTACATTTTTAAGAACAGAGCTCCTATGGATTTTGAGCCAGAAGTCTCATTTTACAGCAGGACTGGTGCTACTCCCAGAGCAAATTGTAACCAGCTCCATCTGCTTTCAAAAAAGAACACAATCCCAGTTGTCTACACTCAGAAAGGAAAAAAATTAGGAAAATCCTGTCATTTTCTTCTACTATTTCTATCTTCCATTCCTCTGACTGATCCATTTGGTCATCTTAAAATTATTTATGCGACCATTTGGAAATACATAGAGAAGTGGCATTGCAAAAAGTAGCCATGTTGCAGTAGACAATAACAAGAAAGAGCTGTCTACTTTAGCTATCACCTAAATGGAACTAATTAAGAAAGTATTCCCCTATCTAATGTACAGTCAAACAGGTTCCTGTATTCCTGAGAACATATTTAGATTACTACTGGGAAATTAGGATAAAAAAAGAGATACAATGCAGTAACTGCTAAGGCATGATAAGTATTTTGGTGAGCATGATAAAGAAAAAGCCAGTATATTTACTGTTTTCTGTACACACTCATCTCGCTCCTCCCTCACACATATTTCTAAATGACATGTGTTTTCATATAGGAGATCATATTCTACCAAGAAAAAGACACATTCATCTCTTAGGAATTAAATACAAGGATGGAATCAAGGGATATTACAAGCAAACCAGACATTCATTTTTACTGTATTCCTACAGCAGCAGTAGAACTATATCCTGATTCATGACTGAGATTCTAGAATGCAAATAAATAGCCATGAGTGCAGCATATTTATTTTAAACACTAGGTAAATATATTTGACCTTCAATATGAGGATCTTAAAGCTCTGAGGAAACTCAATGATAAATGATTCAGAAGATCTTTTAATTTTACAGATGAATAAAACCGAGTTAAAGCAACTTCCCTGAGGATACAAAGAAAATTGACAAAGCTAGAAGAGAAAGAGACTTTCAGTGTTTTGCCTAAACCTCAACATACATAATCCTTCCTAAAAGCAATAATGCAGCAGCTATGATACAGCAATAGGAATACTTATATTATTAATAAGCTATTGCATAGCACCTACAGATAGAAATGACATTTCACAAAGCTCTAACTGCTCCTCTCTAGCTATAGAGTATGTTCAGGCAAACTAAACTACCACCTTCCAGAACCATGACTTAATATTGATCTGCTACCTTGTATTGGATTTGTGTGCCAGATTTTGGTAGAGGGGGTAGGGATGGCTTGTGTTTGTAGTTCCCTTTTTTCCTCATTTACAATGCCAACAATACATCCAAAGTCGCCTGACCTGTGCAATCAAGCCAAAAATAGCACCTGCTGAAGATTATCCCTTCCAAATTACACATTATGGGCACAATGTTTACATCAGGCAATTTAAAACCACAACAAAAAAATGATTTTTGGCAGCTTCCCTTGAGTCCTCTTTTCCTAATACAGTGGCTCAGCCATACTTATTAATAACTACTCACTGTCATGGACTTACCATGTAACTTACTACTGGCATCAATGTAGTGATTCAAACACAAGAGGAACTTTAATCCCTGTCAGTCAGATGGCACAGGGAGCAATAGTATTTTAAGGCTGCACCTCTTATATCAAGGGCTAAGAGCAGAAACCACGCTTCTGATTGACGTAGAGAACACTGACAGGATCTAGCCAAGGAAGCAACTAAACATGCAAATTCCTCACCACCACTACCAACAAAAAAAATCCAATTAAAAAACAAATTAAATCATATACTTACTATTACAATTGTTTTAACAGACTCAAGAGCCCTCAGCTATGATTCCTGTCCTAAGCACTGCACAAATGTGCACAGAGGTACATAGTATGACAAAGACCTTGCACTAAGGATACCATTTTCCAAAAAAAAAAAAAACCAAACCAAAACAACAACCAAAAAAAACCCAACAAGAAACAAATGGACTACAGAGAAAGAAAAATATTTTCAGAAATTTTTCCTATGTATTGTTGTCCATATTACATGTTTATATATAAGCACTCACTCAAAATACTTGTGCACAAAAATACACATGCAGGTATGCATGTTCATGCATGCATATTCACTCACAGAGTTATCTGCATGTTTGTATATGCACATACTGAAAAAAGTGATAAGCTGAGGTAAATTGAGCACAGGATAAGGAAAATGAAAACAAAACAGATAGAGGACAACAAGCATGCAACAAGGTTAGAGGGAAAATGACAAGTAATGAAAATACTCCTGACAGAGAAAGGAGAACACAATAGCAACAACAAAAGGAAAGGAGAAGCAGACAAAAGAAATAACAACAAAAGCCCAACTAATAAAGACAGCCTGCTGACTTGCATTTCAACTGCAGGTTTATTTTTCTATCAAAAATAATAAATGTTAAATTGGTACAACATTGCTTTGCTACAAACTTTTGATATATCCCTATACTCTGAAGCTGTCCCTCACACTGGTAAAATCTACATTCAGTCACTTAGGTAAAAGTGACATTAAGAAACATTTCCATGCCCAGTACTAGTAATTCCGGAAGACATCAAGGACTTTTAATATCAAAAAAGTATAGGGATTTTGAATACACCAGGGCCTACTGATGTACAATTTTATTACACCTTAACATGGTACAAAAAGAATATTCTAAGGCTCACTTAGCTAACTGTAGACTATCCTGAAGTGAAAAAAAAATTTAAAAAAACCAAACTAAACAAAAACAAACAACAACAACAAGAACAAAAAAAGAAAATAAATAAACCAAACCCAAACAAACAAACAAAAAACCCCAAAAAACATCCCAAACAAAAAACCAAAACACAGCCAGAAAAACCCAACAATAAAACCCACAAAACCTTATTCTCTTCTAGTAAATAAGCTTTTCTCATTTACCTGCAGGAAATAGCATAATTACGTTAGTTTGTACATATACACATACTCATATTTAAATCAAAATGCATATGTGCTTGCCATTAACTAGCAGGGAAAGGAAGGAAGAAAATGGTAACCATTTCCAGAGCACTTCCCTGCCTTTGTATTCTTTTGTACTTGAGTGCTGGAGAACAGCAGCATCAGTACCTAGCCACTAAACAGATAAAAATGAAGCAACTTCCCAGCAGTATTCTTTTATTGGACCACAGCATGAATGCACCCTGGAACTTCAGATTAACGTGTAATAAAACACAGTCTTCCATTCTGGTACAATACCCAGATTCTAGAAATCCATATTCGAGGGCTGTATGCACTATGAAATGAATGTCACAAACTAATGCAACCTTTGCAATACACCTTGTCTTAAATTCTATAGCTTTTGAGGTTTGGGAGAGTTTTCACATGTATTTCTCCCAGTAAGGATGCAAAAATCATTAAAAAAACCCTCATTTGTAGAAGCTAAGCTTGAAATTTTCTGTGTGTCATGTCTACATTCATACAACCCTTTCTCATTTTCTCTATTCAGAGTGCATATTTACACATCGTATCTAAGAAAACCAGAACTGGTTTAATTTAGGACTACTAATTGTTGCTGGCAATCACTCAATATTCCACCAGATTATTTCATTCAGAGCCTAAAAGGCACAGTACCAGGCAAGGTTGTCTTGTGATATAGTGCTTTAGGCTAGGCCTATCCAAAATGAGTTTAGAAGGTTACTAACTCTGCTCTATAACCAGACGCACAATGCAATTTCACAAGAAAATTCTTGCTTTAATGTTCATAAAATGCAATCTTAAAATGGTCTTTATATCCCTCCCACAAAGGCACATTGCAGTACAGCCCCTCACTTGCTTACTTCTGATATAGCAGCAGCAGCTGATGCTTCTCCTTCCAATTTCAAAAATTACCCTTTCAGGAGAATTAGAGAAGTGAATAGTAGGACTTCCTTGTGTGACATACAGATTCAACAACACTTTCAATGCCTTACTTGTACTGCAAGACTGCAGAGATAATTAGGAAGCTGCAGAGTCCTTGACCTGACTTTAGGATCCTCTTAAATCTCAAGGTAATGTTACAGAGTGATTTCAAGAAACTAGCTCAATGCAAATATGGTAAAAATAGCAACAACAACAGCAGGTTTTCCCAACTACTTTGTAAACACAGCAGTACTTTTCACTTAAAGTAGAAAAATTACCAAAGTGAAAAGCATCCTGAGTTGCACCCATGTCAACCTTATTCTAGTGATTTTTGTGTCTTTCAGAGATTCAAATCTAGTCTAGAACTGGAATAAGCAGGAGGTTCAGGTGACTTTTACTTACTTCTTCCAACATCTTGGGAAGAATCCTTTATTCTTTTATTAGTCTTTATTATATGAAGCCTGTTCAACATAGTGAAGAATTCTATAGGAAGTGCAAGTTCAAGGGAAGGGGAACAAGAAAATAGGTGTTTCCTCTAAATGCATGGTTTGATAAAGAATAATCTATATACTTTCAAAAATCAGTGAGCAGGATACCTGAGTGCTAATGCACTCATTATGGAACCTGTCACAAAGATGAGATTTCAAGCAGCAGAAACCTCAAATCACCTTTGAAGGTATGATCTTAATGAAACTGGATGATAAAATTCCCAAAACAATGTCACAGTGCAAGAGAAGGGATCAGCTAGAAGGCCAGGTTCAGATTCTTCACTGTACAGTGTTGTATGCAACTGCTTTTCAAGTTTATGCTCCTTCATAGAAGAAAAAATGATAGGACAAGGTTGCAGATTAGTTCAGCATTTCATCCTTGAAGTTTATAAGATTTTCCCAGATGATTATTTCAGGACAAAAGCAGATAAACATTACTGAGAACAGTTTGAAAAATAACAACGTGAAGAGCAGGAAAATACTAAATAACAATTACAGTGATTTCCTTGATTTTCCATACCACTGTAAAGAAACAACAAAATAAAAATAAAGCTTCATTTACTTGCTTAGCTGTTTATTATCACTTATAATATTCTTTGTAGTGAGGCTAATAAGAGCTTTGTTTTAAAAATGAAGAAGCAACAGCAATCAAAAACAGAATTTATAGTATAAAGTTCTCTAGTCTTTTATTTTCTTTTATATTTGACTTATTTAAGCCTTGCAGGTAGTTTCTAGCCACCAAGGTGTCCTAGAGAATCTTGTATAATCATGATACTAATTTCATTAATTTCACTATTTTCTGCTTCTTAGCCATTGTACCTTATTCCAAATCAGAGAAGACCATTTGAGACACTTAAACCTATCTTTGCAATGTAACTGATAGAAATTGGAAACTGTCTCTTTAGCAGTAAGCGAAGACCAAGGCCAGTCACTTTGTTTGTTCTTGCTGTGGGGAAAGGGAGGGAAGTAATCAACCCAAGTGAGAAGCCGCCTTCTTCTGTCCCTCATGTCTAGTGTATATCCCAAGCCAGGCTGTATACATACATGTAGAATAGTATTCACTCCAGCTATCTGATTACACAAAAATCTGCCAGCAGTAACAGCTGCAAAGCAGCTGATTGCCTTCCAACCAGGCAGTGATGATACCTTGTACAAATTTTACTTGGTATTCCTGAATAAAAAAAAGATTTATTCACTTATCAGGCATACATTAACAGCAACAACTATAAGATAAAACTGATAGCAGTTGAGAAGGAAAGCAACCATCTACAAAACCAAGGCATACTAACAAAATATTTTAAAAAATCAATCAGCCAGTATAATTTTAAGAAAAGAATTCATCTAATCAGTATTTAACTTCTTAGCTGCTTTGGTGCAGCACTGGGACAAAATACTTCTTGTAATCAAGTCTTGCTTGCAAATAGTGGCTTGGGGAAGGCAATGAAAAAGTATAAAAGAGAAATCTGTACTATCTTATTTACATCATGGTTCTCCAAAAGGAAGAAAAAGCCCTGTTAATATGCAGCAGAGGACATGAGTTTACTTTATAAATTATTAAATATGGGATTCATATTCCATAAAATGATGTATAACTCTGTTTATTAAGACTGTAAAGGTTGTGTGTTTCTTTGGTGTTTTGTTTTTTTTTTAAATTTGAACTTCCCTTGCAGTGTGCCCAGAACAATTTCAGACAGTGAGACGAGTCAGGTGGTGGGGCCCCAGGGAGGTTTGACAGACAGGGAGATAATTCAAGTCCTTCTAGCAAAACTTTTGAAACAGAAAACACATGGACTATGGAGGGAGAAAGCTTAAGGGAATGAATGACAGAGGTAATATATGACAAGCTCATATAGAAAAGCAACTGTAGTTTTATCCCTACAGCCCATTTCTTCTTATCAGCTGTGTTGGCTCTTCTTATCTGCGCCTAATTCTAGGGTATCAAAATAAAAAAAGCAAAAAAACCCCAAATATCTTCCCTGAACCCTGATGACCCCTCACCGTTCCCTTGCTGCCCTATTTTTGGTTAAAACACTTATATGTCCTGAAAAATAGCCCACAAAATTCCTGCCAGTTGTTGTGCAATATGGGATAATACTGAACATTGAGCCTAATGAATCTCTGATTCTTCAGCAGATCTACAGACCTCCAGTTGTTTGCAAAGCATCCTGTGACAGACAGATGTGCAGATGGACAGGAACTGCACAGAATATACATGTATATGTATACATGTGTAGGAGGGACTGGGGTGCATGAGGAGAAGGGACAGAAAGCTCAGAGCAGCCTCAGAGAGAGAAATAAAAACAGAGTGGGAGAAATCAACCTTTTTGTTCACATAACAACATCATTCAGATCCTAGATTTTCAAATGAAAATGCACTATTAAACAAGAATGGCAACAACTCTAGCCTGCTCAAGATTTCATGCCATTATTTTTCAAAACAGTTGTTGGATGACTACAGATTTAGTCATAAAAATGAAAACTGAGGTGTGAAAATGGGAAGCACAGACACAGCAGTAGTAGAATGTTCATGAGAACAAATTATGCTTCCGTCCCAATTGGCTCATGAGGACAACATCTGATTTTCCTGAATGGCTGTCCTGTGCACTGAATATTGACTAGGACAAAGTAGACAGGGGATGGAGGAACAGTGTGATGTACATGCTGATTATTCTTTTTATATCTGTCCCTTCTAAACCTTCTCTCTTGATTTGTTGTTTTAAAGAATTGCGTATCAAGACTGCCTGATGCTTTCGACAATCAACTATTATTTTACCCTATCAAGCAAAACCTGACTGATTATTGGACTTTTAATTAATCGCCAAATGGCTACCAAGGAGATGAGCAAAACATCTAACATTAGACGAGGCTTGCTTGCTATTCCTGCTAGTTAGTTATATTTACTTATTGTCCAGTAATAGAGCCTTGGTGTCTATTTGAAAGTCTCTCCAGGTACAGAGGCTCATGCCTACCAAAAAAACAAAAACAAAACAAAAAACCAAAAAATAAAAACCAAGAAAACAACGTACTTTGCTCTGAAAAACAGAGATTCTTATACTTTCTCATATTTAGCTTCAAAGCATATATTTGGGGAGGAGATGGTGCAGTGCTAAAAACTATCTACTATTTTCATTTGGTTTGGATCTGCCTCTAAACAGAAGAATCAAGGCCTTTTGTCAAGAGAGTTTAAAGGAAATGCGATGAAAATCTACCCCTGTGACCATCCGGGATGTGCAGAATTCCAAGACACGGACAAGATGTGTAGAGGTGCAAAATCTCCTATTTTGGAAACAAGAAATTCTGCAAGAATATAATTGCTACTGTATTCGGCATAATGGATTTCAAAGCCAGGCCCACATCTTTTGGTGTGAGTCAGGATAGGGACTCAGAGAGCTTGTCTGAAACACCCTAGGCATTGTGGAATGGCAAGTAGTAAATTAGTTGGCAGACAAAGCAGATATGCTTTTTACCTTTAAGGCACAGATTATTATTGTTACCGGGAAACATTTTGTACATTCCTGTATTTCTGAAACAATTTCACAGATTTACACAAGACCAAGTACATAAATGATACTTGAGGGTACAACAACCTGTGTTGTTTACTTGTGTGCTGTCTCACAGACATCTGCGTGCCTGCAGTGAGCCACAGCCAGGCTCCCACCCCCAGGCTCCAGCCTTCAGCAGGGCCACAGCAGCAGCATCATTCTCAGGCTTGGCTTTGCCTGCCTGCAGCAAGCAGGTGTTTTTTGAAGATACAATGTAACCTGGATAGTCTGTCAAAGGGATGGCCACAATGCGGCTTTTTTGTAAGGAAAACATTAAAATTAAATGACTGGAGTAGTTGGGAAATTTTGAGCATGCATTTTGCAGATTGGCTAGCATAAACCATATACGTGGCAGCAGATTACAAATTGCAAAGTTGATTTTGAAAACAGAAGAGCCCTTCTGAATGATGAAACACAGACAGATAAGACAGCCTCTTTCAGGTTTTAAAATGCTAATTTTAAACAAGTTGCCTAGAGAAATCTGTTATTCAAAAGGCTAGGTTGTGGCTCTCTCTGCCATGTGCTGAAATCATGAACTTGCACACCAGACTGTAAACAGCAATATATGGACCTGCTACTTATTGACATTTCTGTCCTAAAGCCTTGAGTTTTATCATACTGATTTAATAAGGAATTGCATTACACTGTGGAAATGGCAAACAGACACAGAGGCACAACATGTAATCTGAAATATCTATGTGGATGAAGCTGTATATCTGGCACATCAAGCCTGGAGGAAGAAAAGTCTTCTTTTAGACAGAGTTACCATGGACACATGGTCCTTGGTCCATGGTAGAAATTATGGATATCCCAGAACCACCTGTTCCAGCTCATTCCCAGTTTCCTGAGGCTTTGCATCCAGACAAAAGAATTTGTAGAGGGAAGGTCTATGACTGTTTTCTGTAAGAGGTCATATGAATTAATTACAATGATCTTTCTAAAATCTTTTTCCTCTCTGTACTATTAGCCTGCCTCCCTACTTTCCCCTACACTTCAGCCACAAAAAAATCAGACTACTGCTTCCACATGGCTACCAAAAGCTCTAACTTCATGACTAAGCTTCATCTTTTACTGTGAGCATCAGCCCAATGACACATGCCAGTCCCACAAATATAATCAAGCTATTGCCAGAAATCAATAAAAATGTCATTGCATCTTGCAGCTACAGGAAGGATAAGGAAGTTGACAGTCCTGCAGCCACAAGAGAAGTATGCACCTATTTAAAATGCAGGCAATAGTGTTTGATGAGTTTTGAGATAAGGATATATTTGAGTGTCATACATACTAGCAATATGAAAAATTATTTAAATATAGTTGTTCAGACCCAAACCCAGACCACAGAAAAATAACCCTATGTGATTATGTATATAGCATAGCTATAAAATTATTAGAAAAACCACATCTCAAAGCACAGTTTGCATTTTTAAAGCTACCTGAGAAGTCTTATGTGGAGCTTTTTTCTCAATTTGACTTTTTTCTTAAATTGCTCATGCAGAAAACAGTAACAATATATTCTGCAGCAATACAACAGTTGAATCTTTCCAGAATACAATATTTTTTATTTATTGAAAGGACATAAGGTATCCAAGAAATTCACCTTGACTCTTGCCTAGTCTGATCCAGGTAGTATGCAACTAAGGCACTCATGTCAGCCAGTAAAACAGCCAGTATTCCATAAAGTGATAAAATGCAAAAGTATGTAAAAATTTGATTTAGAGACAATGCAGCAAAAAGAGAGAGCCAATTTGCTACTACTTATGTTTCACCACCCCCTAGAAACCCTTCTTTTTTAAAAATATTAGCCTTCAATAATGATATTAACATATCAATGATATTCAATTACCAATAAAAATCCTGGAATGAAATTAAAACTAACAAGACTTCTGTTTATTATCATCACATTTAGTTCTTCAGCATCAATCACAGCACAAAAGCAGAGCCTGTAATCAACTGCAGAACCTTTGGTGGTCATCGCATAGTTCTACAGATGGATAAAATATCTACAGACTGGTTCAAAGAAAAGATTTGACCTTGAGGTATAACAGATCCTCTTTGAAAATAACCTTCTCTTCCTAAGCAATCCAAAGTGCTAGTGTCTAAGAGTGAATTTGCAGGTATTGGACATGAAGGAAAAAAATTTCTTTTGAAATATGAGGGGGTTGGAGGATAAAGGGGACTCGAGCATACTGAGTTCCAGGTCACATAATAATGGTTCAGAAAACAGTTCACCAGACGGTGAAATTAATGCTAACGTTTCTCAGCTTTTTTTTTGTGTCACAGAAGGGTTGGAATTATGAAGTGGAGAAAGTCCCATGTTGTAAACTAATTATCTTTTCTCATATCCCCCCCCCCTCTCTCTCTCTCTTCTCCATTATATAAAAAATGCTCGAAGACTGAATACATTTTCTGTAATAATTTCATCATGTGTGTTATCATAGTATATTTCCTACAATTCTCTGCACTTTGGAGGGTTATTGACTGTGACTAAATGACTTAGATTAACATATACAAATCTCAGAGACACTAAAACCAATATTTGATTTTAAAGGACTTAAAATTGTTTTGTTTCCATAAACTATACCAATTTCTACTTTTTCCCAAGATCAAAATTATTTAAAACATTAGACAGAAACATTCATACAAAAAAACCCCCAAACAAACAAAAAAATAAAACCCAAGCCAGAAGCAGAAGCATATATTTCAAGTCTGTGTAATAATGAAGCATATAACCTACACTTCAATACATCGTTTGGGAAGTCCCACTGAACCTATACAATAACTCAAAGAGGTCAGTACATCTCACTTCCAGGCATTGTATGAAGCACATCACAGCCTCAGATGCTACATTAGAACATACTCTCTCTGCTGACTGCCAGTCAGTGCAGGCCTTACCTTAGAACCCAGGCAAAAAGATAATTACAGTGTTTTGAACTTTAAATAAACAAGTGATTGAGAAAATCCACAAAACAAAACAAGCAAAAAGCTTTTTTCAGGAAAAATCCATTAATGTAATACCAAAAGACCAATAAAGCATGGGTCCTCCTATTATCCCCAAAAAGCTTAAGACATCAAATTGAGATTTATGAAATAAGCATTAGACAAATTTCTAGACCATAGTATAAGTAAAGGATATGAACTTGGAAGGTGAAAATTTTAGGAGAGTCTGTCGTGGAAGTGGGATTTCCAAAAGAAATTCCCATGCTATGGAAACATGAATTTATGTGCTTAAACTGCCTTAGATACTGAAGGATAAAAATTGAACAATACATTATCCATTATCCATACATTATGTGCAGGACAGAATGAGAAGGGTCTACCCACTCATCCACAGTAAAAAACAAAGATCTCACCCTGTCTCAGGATAATGTCAGATTTTTGCTTCAGATCAGCAGGTCAGCAAGTACAGCTTTTGACAGACAGTTTGCTAGACATTCAGGGAGTTTTCTGTACTGCAATATCGTATGAATTTAGCAGGCTACTTTATCCTCAAAAGCACATTCATTTCCCATTTACTGAAAATCATCAAAAAGAGTTTGCAAGTATTCAAATATAATTAAGTAATTAAAAATAATCTTACCTTCTTTTGATCTTCTAGTTTATGACTTACTGGATTCCTTCCATGTTTGTTCATCTCTGAAGATAAATCCATCACATTCACTCCTTGCCCTTCAAAATTAAATTGGTTCAGCAATGCAGCAAACTAATCCATAAAACAGGGACTACAAACACAGAAACATGGTGTGTTTTTCCATCACACACCATCTCTGAACATCAATGACTTGGAGAAACAACTAAGAAATGCATCGACTGAGCTGAGGAAAACTTTGCAGTTCACTCTTGAGATTTTCCAAATCACCATAGTGTTTTTAGAAGCTGATGCTTAAGAAGAGAAATATTCATCTACCACTTTTAAGTCCAACTGCTATCTGTATCTTTCTTCGCAGGTTTCCATTTTACAGGAGGTTACATCCTGACTGTGGACCTGTTGAGATAAAAAAAAAAAAAAACATCAAGATTGATTTACAATTTTCTGTCACTCTTTATTATCTGTCTTCATTAGGTGTGCAAATGGATTTTGTGTGGTTTTTGTCTTGGAGGTTTTGGTCTGGGATGGGTTTTTTTTGGTAGCTTGGTTTCGATTGGGTTTTTTGGGTTTTGTTGTGTTTTGTTTGTTTTTGTTAAGTGGTACTGGAGTTTCATTTAGTACTTGGCAAGGTAAAGTAATACATGATCCCATTCATTCCCCTCTACATCCCTGTGGCCACACAGAGTATTCACTGAGAGGAGCTAGTGAAATCCAGCTACCAATAAAGGAAAAGTTATAGCAAAGAGAAAAGCAAAGTCTATTTGGCTAAAATACTGAAAACACTAAATTAAACATGGATGAAAAAAATCCTCCTTAAAATGCCAAGTCCAGCCCCTACACTTTCTTATTGTGATCCAGTTACAAATAGGAGAAAGGCACAAGGGTGAGATAAACCCGACAGTGAAACAACATCAAGAGATCAATATTGATACAAAAAAGCACTGATAGCATAGAACCCTATGAAATAAAATTTATTCCCCAGACTACGGTGTGTTCCAACAAGAGACAAAGTTGTAGTTATTCCCAACATCACAGTGTGAGGCACCTATTCTTATCCATATTTATCTTCATATACAATTGAACACGATAGTAATAAAGGACTAATCAAGCAATATGGACAGGTTCTTTACAAAAATAACTAGAAACAAACAAAAGATGCATTTGCCTAGGGAAATTACAGGAATATAAACAATCATACACTTAGCTACTATATGAAAGAACACATACCCAGATAGTTACCCAAATACTACCTTAGCCTGATACATCTTACCTTAGAATTAAATGAATTTTCCTTGGTATTCTAACTTTTGAGAATCACCTTCTGCAGATAAGCAGTGTATTACAAACACACTCACCAAGGGAAACTCAAATGCTTAGAGACCATTTTTCTATTCATTATTTAGAGCGTCCAGGGGAAAGTCAGTGAAATAAAAAACAAGACTAAGGTGTTAACTGCCCAAAAATAGGAAGTAGTCATTAAATCTTCCATAAATTTACGATTTTTTTGGATTAATAAGCAGATCAGATTCAATAGTATATTATAACCTTCCCAAGTACACATAGCTTTTCTCACCCCATTTCCACAGAACATGAAACACAGCAAGACAGAGCCAGGTATCACTCTCTGGTGCAGCCTGTTCCCACCCCCACCTGTGATTTCCCCCATTTGACAGTTTCATGGGTCCAGGGAATGCACAAAACCATAATGCCAGGATGGAAGAAGATGAAACATGAGATACCACTGCAGGGATCAACATCTGGATTCATGCTTTTAACAACTGTAAAGCCAAGGTAAGTCAAAACCAAGCAGTTAAAACCCAGCAGTTTCTCTGGTTCATTTCATGGTCAGACATGTGAATTATATTACTTCCCATGCCTGGCAATTATACTATGCTAGGCAATTAAGCTATTCTGTGGATTGCATGGTGTTTTCAAGCCAAAGTTGGACAGAATGCAAATAATTTTGTTTAGACTGCCCTCATTACTTTTAACATGCAAAGCACAGGGTGGCAATTCTTAATCATTCCATTCAGTACATTGTTCCATGGTCTTCAGCCTTTTCAACATAAACAGCTGTAATTAAATGCTCTTGGCTGGAAATTTTTCATTTTTTTTTTCTTTACAGTGGAACCAAATTTATTATTCAATATTTTACACTGATATTTAACTTACACTCAATCACAGAATAAAACACCCAGAGTCCCAGATAGAATGATGATCACACACTAAATAATAGATTTTTAGTAGGCCACCTTGACATATAAAAGTCAAGGTGAGTTAGAGGTTTTTTACTATTTTATTCTCTTAACAGCCAAAAAAAAAAGTCATTCAATACCAATTTCTAATAATTTACAGATACTTATAGTAAAATAGTCTTCCAGATGCATTTAACACTGAAAACTCAGGCCTAAAGGAAGTGGAGCAAGCTATCCAAGCCAGGAACATCCTTAGACATTCTTGCTAAACAATACAATGAGGAAAATAGTATGTGGAAATATTTGTCAGGTGGGGGGACTTCTTACTCTAGAGAAACTATGGAAAGCATTCAGGGTGATGAAGCTTCTGGTTTAAGTACCTCAAAGTGGACTTAAGTTAGGTGAAATGTGTCTGAAATAACTTCTACTTCACTGTGAGTGACAGGTTACTGATAGACTACTGGGGAACAACCCCAGAATATATTCTGAGAATTATCCAGAATTATTCATTCTATGCTGCCCTTATTATCAACACAGATAACTCTTGAAAAATTTACACTGACAGAATTTTCAGAAAGCAATCAGAATCCTCAAGCTCTCTGCAGGCCTCTTCCATGTATTAGTAGTAGCAGCAGTAGTAATAGTAGTAATAATAATATTTTCCTGTAAGTGGCACATTTACTAAATATTTGGTGGACGTTAACACGAATATCTTTACAGAGTCTGGATGTTGTAAATCGATCTGGTTGAGGAGAACGTTCAGGGAGGGTGAGTTGTAAGCAACTCCTGTTTTAGTCAATTCTAATTGTTCTACAAAATCTACATAGAAAAAGTTGCTGTACAGCCATAGGAAAAATTTAGATAGTGAGTTTTTTCCCTAGGTTTCTTTCCATTGTCATTGGCCTTCAGATGTATTAAAACTCCATGACCACATAAGGTGCATACTGATGGCTACCTGGGAGGCTTCACACCAAAACACTGCTCCGTGGTGATCATTGGCAAGGGTGGGGACAAAGGCTACGTTAGAGACCCAACAGACTACTTTCCTTTCCAAAATCCTCTTGCACCCACATGGACATTCTCAATTTTTGCCATACCATTAAAGCAATTTTGAGACAGGCCCAGGTATAAAACTATGACTAATTCGCACTTTTCAAGTTTTCATGTTTGTGTACAGGGTAATCTATTGAATTGCATGCTGGGTATTACCAGCTGTGCTGAAAATGGTTTATGCTTAATAGAGTTGCTCTGACTAAAGAATTTCTGGAAATTTAGATAGAGAAATTATTTTCTGGATATGCTGATAGGAAATACCATGCAAATTTTAGAAGTACACAATAGCAATTTGCAGTATTAATACCTCATTATTAAAATGGAGCTTCTAGTTTATATGCAATAATAATAGATGTGGAATTTGGGGGCTAGGAGAGAGCAAAGCTGGAAACAATACCCATTTAACTGTTTCAAACATAACTGTGTGTATGCCAGGACCAAAAGCAAGTGCCACCTGTAAATCTCAGTGTAGAGCTAAAGCAAATCCCAGATACAAACCAGCCTTTGTTCTGGTCCATCAGTGCTCCCAGGGATGGCAGCACGGCTGAGAGAAATGGTGGAAGAGTACCAAGACACCATGACTCCCTTGGGATTGGCAATGGAGCACATCTTGTGCAAGGCATGCTCTGCCCCACTGCCCTTGAGGTCGATAAGGCTCACCACTAACATTGTGCAAAATTATTCAGCTTCACTTTGAAGACAGGCAGGTCAGGAATATTAGGGGTAAAACTTCGATACTTGATATGATCCTATGAATCTTCTAGGTGATGTGGCACCCCAGTATGGCCCTACTAACTTACCCATAGCAATAGTTTCACAATGGCCTTAAAAAACCTCTAAACATGAAAGCTTCTTATCTTTCTTTGTAGTCTTTTCCCACAGGGAGAAAGCATTAAGGCTCTCTGTATGGGTCTAACTTCAAGCATTATGTTCATGCACACAAAGAGTTATCAGAAAGAGAAGATGATGTTGACTCTTGAAGGATTTGAGAGCAATTCCAGGGAACATTGCTTTTAGCCAGCATTCAGAAAAAGAAGCGAGTATCTGTTCTCTGCACACACATATGATAGAAGTGCCATAGAAAGGCTTGTCTGCACCAGATAAAAGCAGTCTGAGAAGGCAGCTGGTGAGCCAAAAACATATCTCTAAGCACTGAGGCTTGCCTATAGAATTATTTATTCTGATTCAAAATTAATTCTGCTCCAAACACATGCCTGATTCACGGCAATACAAAAAGCTGCAGTGTTTACAGCTCTTTCTAATCAGTGTAATGGTTTTTACTTAGATAAAAAGTGACCCCATAAGGACAAGTCTAGAGATGATATTTCCTTTATTAAGTGCATGTGTAGCTGAGACATTTTGTATTATTTCTGTAAGTGGTGTCACCTTATCCTCTGCATTTCTGCATAGGGCAAAACTCCTCTTCAGTACAGAATGCTATGTGGAGCCACCATATTATCAGTGAGGATAGAATTACAATTGTTTGCATTGTTCCTGGCTCTAGTCAATGCATATTAAAACATTCATTTTCAGATTTTTATGGATTAAAGGAAAAGATAAAGGGCTAATATTTACATCCTTGCAATGCTTATCTGCTAAGCAGGATGCCAATTGCCTCAAAATCATCAAACTGAATGCACAAGTTAGCACTGGTGCACATAGTGAATTAGAAAAAAATAAATTAAAAATCATATGTATGTATATACACATGCTCATACATATAAATATAAGACTGTTCTATTCTCAGGAACCATTGTTATAAATGGTGCAGCAACTCAAATGTTTTTGATTTTCTCAAATCCTTTTTATCTTACATAGCAACTTCTATCAAACAGGCTGAACTCTCTATACAGAATTTAGAGCTGCTATTACATGACAATTTTATTTCAGGCTTGGAACCACTACCAAACAGGAATGCCTTCCCTCTTCCATCATCCAATTCTTTTGCCACTGAGTATCAGAGATAAAGAAGCATAAGAAAGAAAATACAAAGTCTATTTTAAGAGATAGTCCAGTCTAGCCTTTTACTATGGTGTCTCCAAAAGATTTGTTGTGAGGGGTGACAGTTTTGTTGCATGCACAGTACTCTGTGCTAAGACATATAACTGAGCATCACACCTAAATGACATTTGGTTATCTAACCCAGTACTGCCCTGCTACATATGCAATCTCTTAAAAAATTCTTGAAACATCAACATTTCACTGTGCCTTACAACACTTCTGCAGACATGCTGCAAGGGACAAATTCCATCTTCTATCAATTCCACCTCTAGTTTCAGTGGAATATTTCTCCATTTCTGTCCAAACTTGGTTTGAATGTTCTTCAGTACTACTGAAATAGATGAAAACAGTATGGTGCAGCTTTTACATTTCTAATGTTTTGAAAAAAATAGGAAGAATGAGTATTGTTATTTACATGCTAAATACTATGCAATATTTGTAGTATTTTTTGTAACTCTGCATGTATAACAAAAGAGCTACCTTAAAAAAGAAGATGAGCAAATACTCTCCAAAACCTACCAAAAACCTGGATGGGATATGAGAAAGAAAGACAACATTGAGGTGGAAATGAAAGGGAATATAGAAAGCATATTCTCGTATTTTCTAGATATGCAATAGAAAGAGTAAGCAAGAAAATACAATTCAATCAAACAATGCAAGTACACCTATATGGATCTTAAATTGCTTTGACTCATTAACCAAAGCAGTCTCTTTATGCAAAAAACTATTTATGAGGCAAAAGAGAAGGGCTAATCAAAAATAGCAGAGCTCACATACCTTTGAAATTTTGTTTCCTAGGGAGCTATTAAGCCTTCATTTCTCTTGCTTTTAAGTTTTGATTGGCATGCTGAAAAAAGATGCAGCTGACCTGTGTCTGAGCAGTGGCTGATCTTCTGGGAGTTTTAATCATTTAGAGCTATTGCTGTAATCAGATTGCCAAGACATAAATAAAATCCCAGAAAAAATGCTAAATAATTTTTTTGGTGCACTTCACATAATTTCCAGGAAGAAAAAAGCCCTGGGCTTTGGGAAATATGTTGATATATGGTAGCTCTATGGAGACTAGTATATCTGGTACATTGCAACACCCCATGTATGTTAAAACTTTGCTACCATCCATGAATGGAATGCAGCCCAAGGGGAGGTGTGTTCTCTCTGGTTCATAGGCTGTGAATATGACAAACAGGAGCACACCAAGTTTCACATATGTTGCTATTTTGAGCAATTTACATATTCAAACACAAAAACAGCATACTGAAGTTACTCTTACATGAAACACTTAAATCCACTTCCCCTACTTTAATGGAGATAAGAATTTATACTCCCCAACTTGATAAATCTAAGTCCTTGAAACTTAAGAATATCATTAAATTACTCAGCCTCTCTTGATCAGTCCAGACTTGCTAAACAAGTCAATTGGATAAAAGATTCAGCTGCATTTTCAGAACATTTTTAACTCAATGCCTGGTACAAGTGATAAAGCAAAAAAATCTTACCTATGCTCACAGACAATTTCACAGCTGCTTCAAAAGCCAATTAATTCTTTCAGTATTTGTTTAGTGGCAGCCTTTCCAGCTGAACCCCATGCTCATCACAAGAAATTACATATAGGTGCTGATCAAACATTGCAAACAGTGCTCTGCTACCTCAGTATTCAATCCATGTCCAGACCAGTCTCCTGCAATTAAATCAATTGATACAAGCAAATATGTGGCTGAAACAACAACTCCTAGAGGCTGCAGGGCAGAGAGATAACTGACTAAATGAGACTGCTGGTTGGAGTAGGGGAAGAAGGTAAAGAGAAGGGGGGAAAGGAGATGCAAAAGGATGATACATATTTTTTATAGAAAGAGCCAAGTGACAAAAAATATTTCAAAAATTTGAAGACAAAAAAGCATCAGTAGATGGTGCTGTCTTAATCATGAAGTAAAAAGATGACCTTTGATGGTAGAAGTTTGTCCTCACAATCACTGCATCACAAACTAGTTTAAATTTGGGCTGGGAAAGACCTTCTGGGTAAATTGCTTCCTGGTCTGCCAGTGCAGAATCCATTACTACATTGTATTTTCTAATGCTTTATTCTGGTATTACTCTAAATTCCCAAGTGACACAGCTCACAGGGCTTCCCACATGAGAATGTTAAACATCCCAATAGAAAAGAATCCTCTAAGAAGTTTCTCAAAAATGGGTATATTGACTTAAAATTTAAGCTGAATTTTACATTCTTCAAGCAATTTGTATCAATATTTACAATTGGCCAATCCATATATTTTTATATGCTGATTGTAACCTCATAATTTGGAACACATAAAAAAATCTTCTTTTATTAATATGAGTATCTTTGATTTTTGACTTTTCTTAGGTCTCAGTCCATTCAAGTGAAACTCAAATAGATGTTGAGAGTACCACATATACAAGTGCATTTTAAGATGTCAAAGCACTATATCAGTTGTTCCCAAGAATGTAAAACATATGTTAATAGAATTAACTAACAATAACATGGGCTGTAAATACAGGAACACCTTGACAGTCCCAAGTTTTACTGAAAATATAGAACTAAAAAGTGTTTGAGGTAACATGAAGAAAATAATTATTATGGGTAGTATAAAGTCTTTGTGTATACCTAGAGAACATGTTCATCATGAATGCCTAAATTATGTCATAAGACAATAACATATTTAAAGAACAATGTCACACTCCACTTGTAAAGAGTTTTGCATCACTAGGTGCACCAAATTACCCCATGTCTGTGAGACAATCTTGAGTGGGATTCATCTGAAAAAACATTATTGCATAAGTCTAAAATCATGGTTTGGTGATCTCTCTGTAGTTTGAGAAAATAAATAGATATTTTTAGAATGGAATTCTTCTCATCCAAACTAACAGAGATGAATCATGACCTAGAGGAATCATGGCCTAAGCAGATTTGGAATGCACAGACTTTTGCTGTATGTATGAAATCAGGTGAGAGGAATGTTTTCCTTCAAACCCCACATTTTAAGGGACAAAATATATGAGGCTCATTCATTCAAATGTTAGGAAGCACTAAAAAAAAAAAAAAACACAAACCCACAAACCAAAAAAAACTCAAAAAACAAAACCCAAAAACCAAAGTCTAAACATGCCAACACATCTGATCAAGTCCTGCTGGAATAATCCCATACAAGTAATCTACCAGCTATCTGTTCATTCAAAGTGGATGTGCAGGAACAACAGGTTTTTCTGGGTTGTCACAGGTGGAAATGCTGGCTACCACAATAACTGAGCTACTCTAGCAGAAATGAATCTTCTCCTTTCACAAAAAGTTGCCTACAATCATTGCTTCACTGAGAGCTATACCTCTTCTTTCTTAAAAGTTTAACATTGACTTGGCAGATAGTTTTTCAATAGTCTCACAAAAACTGATTTCTTTTAAGTAGAAAAGGCACAAATACACATCAAGTACTTCAAACTTATTCCTGTTTCTCATTTTTTATGTTAAAAAAATGTATTCTATAGCTACTCAAATCAACAATAAACCTTGTTGTGGTTTAGGAATGATTCTCTCCAATTTAGTCCTGCTAAAACTACTCCTCACTTGTTTCCCTTTTCCCCTGAAAATGGGAGTACAACATGGGTTGAGATAGGAGCCATTTTACTATAAAGAGCAATAAGATAGGAAAATGAACAGTAACAGGAACAGTATTAGTAGGAAAAGATGTAAGACAAGGAAAGGATTTACAAAGAAAGCCTTCAGTAGTAGACAGTAATCAAATACCAGTCAGCTCTTCCCACATTTTCTCGCACTGGAAGGAACATCCTCCTCAAAAGTAAAAGAGAGAGCCTTTTCCCAACCCCAAGGAATGGCTGTGAGATAATACAGAAAAACTTCCTACAGCTACTGCAAAATGTTAACTCTGTTGTGGCCAAAAGTAGGATATTTGTGAAGATGAAAAGTCGGCCTTTCGCTATTTTCTTTTAAACCTTTGAAACAGCTTTGAGAGGGTTTTTTGCTTCTTAATATGCAGAACATTTTTTTGATACAGTCTTTTCTTAGCAGACGTAGCTTGGCCTATTTCTGTAATATAACACTGATGATTTCCTTATCATGTAATACAAGTTACTTACCCTGAAAAAATAACAATAACTGGGACAATCCTATGACTTCTACCTGTGTAAATACCATTCCTTAGATCTGAGTAACATGGATCCCTGACCTAGCTACAGGTTCCCTCCTCACCCATATCCTGTGCTAATATTTAGAGATTCTGTGATTCTTTGTCATACAGTGAGATTAAAGAAATTTAAATCAGACTCAATTTGCAATATATTTTATACCATTTTTAATATCTTCTACTATTTACTGCATTAATTACATTTTCTGTAGCACTTTAGATTTTATTTCTCTTATCTAAGCAATTTTTAATATCAGATAGTACTGCAAACTTTCCTCAAATCCTAAAAGCTAAATTGTAACAGTGACATTCTGGTTGTTAATCCACCTTCATCCAAGCTGACCACAGGATCTCTGCTGTGATTTTAAGACCAGCTGAAAATTGAGCATGGCACAGCTGTTTGCTTAATCTCTCTTTTTCCTCCCTCCCACCCTCATGGAATGGGGTGGAAAATCAATGTAAAGTCTTTATTGCAATCAGAAGAGTTTAATAGTTAAAAATTATTTTAACACTGATCTACAACTCAGCCGAGGTGAGCTACCAGAAGTTCTATTCCTCTTTTTAAACAAACACATGTTCCATCCCTTCAAAAAGTGCCAAAAAATTAACTCCATTTGAAACGTGCCATAATTAAAGAAAAAAGAAAAGCTAATTATCAATGCAAACAATTCTTATTTTCTCTGCTGAAACAGCTGTCTTGCAATTTGCCCTCCCAATTATTAAAATGTGATTCATGTCACAAACACACTGCTGAATTAGACCACAAATGCACACTGCTTGCACTGCTGTATTTACATCTAAATATTGTCAGTCTCCCAGACACTCTTGGTAGTCAACACACAGAATATGTATCATTCAAGATAAAGAAATGCAAAGGTCAGAGATCATCCACAATGACAAAAGAAGTACAATTGATAAAACACACACAGACTTGTGAACAGTATGTAGCTGGATAATATCTGCATCTCATAAGTATAATTATCCAAATTTACCATTAGCCTTACATAATCAGAAATCAGGTATGGAAAAAACTCAGAAATTTAGCAGCTGAGTTTTTAAGAAAATCTGGTTTCTGAAATTAAAACCTCAAATTTAATTTTTTTGTTCACCAGATGCTCAGACTGGCAAAAAAAGATGACTGAAACAGTTATGTAAAATATATTATGTACTCTACCTCAAAAATAGTATCTACCTGAAGAACTTTTTAACTGCATTATATATTTGTGAACAAATATTAAAAGATTTCACTCTAAAAAAATGTCCCTGTCCTGTCCATTTTTGACAGCCAATAACATTTCAGACATTTCAGAGTAAAAGAGTAATCCTGAACATATTATTGCATCTAAAAATATAGCCAACACAGAATATTATTTTTATGCAGAAAAATAATCCATGCTTTTTTTACACACTCAGTGTTCACTCAATGTATATTTACGCACAAATTCAATGACTGCTATTAAATAGCATGTACACAAATTTTAGAGAGATACAAGATTTAGTGTTTATATTGTACCACAACTACTTTCCTATAATGACACCCAAGTTTTTCTTTTAGTAATTTAGATGAACCAGCCTAAACAGCCTCAACCAAAATAAAGATTGTTACAGTTATTACTGGATAATACTAACTACATTGAAGTACTGGTACAGCATTGATTTGTTTCTAAAAATAGAGCATTGCTTCCCAAATCCCACAGATTTATACAAAGCAATGTGATATAAATGATGCTTCATTTTATAATGCTTATACAAACTAGGTGATGCAAGTAAGAATGTGTGATTTTTCATCATGTCACTCTGAGATTCTGCATGAAAATGTTTTGGATGTTCATAAATCTATGGGCCCAGATGGGATCCATCCCAGGGTGATGACAGAGCTGGCAGATGAGTTTGTGAAGCTGCTCTCCATCATTTACCAACAGTCCTGGCTCACTGGTGAGGTTCAAGATGACTTCCTACCCTAAGATGGGTAGGAAGGAGGATCCTGGTAATTGTAGGTCAGGTACCCTGATCTCATTACCCAGTAAAGTAATGGAACAGGATGGCCAGGGTATCAGACCCAGCATGGATAAGGTAATGGAACAGTTAAAACTGAGTGTCATCACACAGCACTTACAGGATGACCAGAGTATCAGGCCCAGCCAGCAAGGGTTTAGGAGGGGCAGGTTGTGTTTGACCAACCTGATCTCCTTTTATGACCAGGTGACCTGCCTGGTGGATTCAGGAAAGGCTGTGGATGTTGTCTAATTGGACTTCAGCAAATCCTTTGACACTGTCTCCCACAGCATTCCCTGGAAAAGCTGGCAGCCCATGGCTTGGACAGGAGCACTCTTTGCTGGGTGAGGAACTGGCTGGATGGCTGGACCCAGAGAGTGGTGGTGAACAGTGCTGCATCCAGCTGGGGACCAGTCACCAGTGGTGTCCCTCAGGGGTCTGTGCTGGGGCCAGTCCTGTTCAACATTTTTATTGATGACATGGATGAGCGTGTTGAGTCTTTCATTAGTAAATTTGCAGATGACACTAAACTGGGAGCGTGTGTTGATCTGCTGGAAGGTAGAATGGCTCTGCAGAGAGACCTGGAGAGGTTGGAGGGATGGGCAGAGTCCAATAGGATGAGTCCAATGGGATGAGGTTTAATAAATCCAGGTGCTGAGTCCTGCATTTTGGCCACAATATGCCCTGCAATGGCATAGGCAGGGCTGGTGTGGCTGGACAGTGCCCAGGCAGAAAGGGCCCTGGGGGTTCTGGTCAGCAGCTGACTGAACATGAGCCAGCAGTGTGCCCTGGTGGCCAAGAAGGCCAATGGCCCCTGGCCTGTGTCAGGAATAGTGTGGCCAGCAGGAGCAGGGAGGTCATTCTTGCCCTGTGCTCAGCTCTGTTGAGGCCACACCTTGAGTGCTGTGTCCAGCTCTGTCCCCTCAGTTTAGGAAGGACCTTGAGATGCTCGAGTGCATCCAGAGGAGGCAACAAGGCTGGTGAGGGGCTTGGAACACAAACCCTGTGAGGAACGGCTGAGGGAGATGGGGCTGTTCAGCCTGGAGAAAAGGAGACTCAGGGGTGACCTTATCACTCTCTACAACTCCCTGAAAGGTGGCTGTAGTCAGGTGGGGTCGGTCTCTTTCTCCAGGCAGCACTGACAGAACCAGAGGACACAGTCTGAAGCTGCAGCCATGGAAATATAGATTGGATATTAGGAAAAAGTATTTTACAGAAAGAGTGATAAAGTACTGGAATTGTCTGCCAGGGGAGGTGGTGGAGTCACCATCCCTGGATGTGTTTAAAAAAGACTGGTTATAGCACTCAGTGCCATGGTTTAGTTGAGGTATTAGGGCATGTGTTGGACTCAATGAGCTTGGAAATCTCTTCCAATCAAGTGATTCTGTGAAAACACTGAATTATTACTACTTACATACTTCTACATTCTTGTTGTTCATAGATTTTTAAAAAAATAAATAGCATCATATGAGTAGAGGCTAGGACAGAAGGCTCAGAAAACAATGTCTTTACCCAGGGAGCGGATCACATTGGAGTGACATAGAAATTTAATGTTCTTTGGGAAGCATAATGAACAGCCTTATCTCAGGAGACCTCTGTTCTCCACACACATCGAGTGGTGACAACTCATCCTTACTAGAAACTGATACACAAAGGCTTGCCTCAGAGCATTAAGCCCTCAGCATGTTGCATGCCTGCTGTCATCAGAAGCATTACCAAGCAGCCTACCAAGCTAGCTCAGATACTGCAGTCCAGACAAAGAGACCTCTCTATATTTCTCAGTACCACATATTGAGAACCTCTCTGTTTAATTTGAGCCTGTTTGCCTTTACTAGTCTGGCAGCCCACCGCCTAGTTCCCCATATCACTACAGTAACAAGCCAAGTCTGGTCTTGGCAGGCAGTGGGGAGCTGCACAGGCAGTAAAGACAGTCCCCTGGAGTGGAAGGAATATGACTTTATCCTGCCTCATTAGGAGCAGTATTGATTGGCTGCAAGACTATTTTGCACAGACATACTCTGATCGAAAATGGATCTCTAATATTGAACCCCTTGAGTACCAAATAAAAGAGAAAGCTGTGAAACATTTGGGGTTACAGAAGGATTGACTAAGCTTTCTCCAAAACAGCAGAAAGAAAACCAGTCTAACTCAGCAACTAAGCATTTACACACACAACATTCCTAGATAATGGGAAGCAGAACACAATCTCTTGCACAAGAATCATCATGAAAATTCATTACCTGGTCATTCAGTGTAACTGAAGCAAACAAAAAGCTGTATGCTCCATAAGAGTCTGAGACAGGGATGGGTAAGTAAGATTTGTAAGCAATGAAACATACTCAGCTATACTGTAAACAAATAATAACAAAAAAGCCTCAGCTAGCTCTCTCAGCTAGATATTTCTATGCAAAACTTTTCAGTAATTTCAAATTGTACTCTAGTATTTAGAGTACAATTCCTCTAGTCTAGAGGAACTTATTGCTCTGAGATCAGCAAGTTTTATTAGCACTCCATTGCAATGCTGGACACACACACACTAAACATCAATACCTTCAATCTCTCAATTAATACATACAGAAAACATCACTGAGAGCAATATCAGGCTCTCTTCTGATGAGCCATAAAAGTGATTAATTTTTCTCAAATAGGTTTTTTAAAAGTTTAAAGCAATTTTAAAAATCTGATAAAGCTTGTAGGGTCTCTGTATTATGAACATACTTGTTTAACTTGAACATGCTACTAATCTGTAGCAGCAAATGAACAATGTCATGCATCCCTCCCTTACCCTTTTTTTATTCTTACCTCTTAATAAAATTAGTTGAAACAAAGAAACATGGCCAATTTTTATGACTGACTCGCAAAAATTGGCCTAATAACAAAGATAGGTTACCTGTGCAGTTTACAACAGATGTTAGTAGCATAACAGTCAAAATGAAGAGACCCATATTATAAATTATGACCTGAAATTTTTTTCATTAAGTACTTATAGTAACCTTTCTCCGCATAATATTTTCAAAAATAAAACATAATAAAAACAATGCTGCTGTTTAATAAGCAAACAGCTTTCTGGTCCAGCTCCTACAATCAGGCTAAGAAGCATCTTAGCAGCCATTCACACTTACAAGAACACAATTTTCTATCTCCACGTGAAATGGTGAAAGAATTAATGACAATGACCGTGAGATGCACATTTCATCATCTTTTTTTGTGACCTCTCTTTCCTTTATATAAAAATTGTTGTGCTAGATAAACCGTTTAACACCATGCCCTTCATTAGCACAGAATGAAAAACAAAATGGAGAATATAGTCTCCATTCTGTTCACAGCAGGCAACCACCCAGAGTAAAAAAAAAGCTATGATCACAAAAGCAGGTATTAAATGTCAGTTCTAGCAAAGCCAGGAGGCAAGCTGGAAGCTGGGAGCAGTCCACCTAGGACAGGGCAAACACACAGGCAGGATAACTTGCTGTACTGCTGCCCAGGGTGCATATGTTCTCTGGGTACAGGATCAGGCAACATTGTCAGTCTGGTACCTCAGAGGAGCCCTTAGTTCTCTTGCACAAGTATTTAAAAATAGTTTTCTGTTTTCATGATAAAAAAAATTTTCTCATATATTCCATTTGTATTGTGCCCTTTTGCCAGACAATTTTCAAGTACTTAATATTAATTAGCTCTCAAAATGCATATTTAAAGAATAGATAATCATTTCATCCACTCTTCTATCCTCTGTGGCATAATATGGTGACAACAACATGACAGCTACTTAAAAAGCAAAATCTAATAATGGAGAACCTAAAGCTGCTGAAGGTAAATTTTCTTAAGCTTGAATTTTCAAAGCCTATTCAAGGCCCCAGCTGAGCTCCTGTGGGCTTCTTTGAAGCTTCTAGCTTTCCTAATCAACCCAAGGATCTTTTTTTCAAAGAGAAATGAAAATCTCAATATTATTAAACCCTATTAAGCACATACCTTTGCCCCGTCCTGGCTTTATTTTGTTATTTAGTGGTTTTTTTGAAGTTTTTGTGCAGTACTTATGGGCATTTTTTCCCCTGTGAATTATTTTGCACTCTCCTACTTTCTAGAAGGATATCTTTACAGAATATATTACTATATCTCAGATTTAAGAGTATGTTTTCTATTGACCTTCCTGTAAAATTCAAACTATGAAATTAAGATCATACACAAAACCAGGATGGAATAAGAATAGTGAAGGAGATAATTATGAGACTATATTTCTAAATGTCTGGAAAATGCAGAGACACACAATGACTGGCAGGTAAGCAATAAGTAATATTGCACAGTTGGTTTGCATTTTAAGGACTTAATGTACTAACAGTGATAATTAGTTTATAATTATTTGCTATTAAGATATTTTTCTTGTGCATCTGCACTATTTATGATACATGTATTCCACTTTTTTCAATGGCAACACTGCAGTCTCCAGGTCAAGCACTAGGAAGTACACTGGAGGAGCAAGAAAAAAGGATTTCAGTTTTGTCAGAACAGCAAAATACTATTTTAAAATATCCAGTATGGATATTGAGATGGCATAGATAAATTATCTGTAATGAAAGAAGTAGCTGATGCTAATAATCAAGCTAAATTGGTAAAATAACCAATTAAAATGTCATCTTTAATTAAAATGCCAATTAGAGCAAAGGGTTATTAAGATACATGTCAGTCACTAAAACTGATGAATCGCAATTCTTTTATGGGATGTATTTTCTTTAGCCTCCCCCAAGAGCAAGAGCTGTTACCCAAAATAAAGCCAAGTTCTCACTGCCTTTTTTTAAACACACATTGCATTCAAACTATTCCAAAAGGCAAAAATTAATAGTGCTACAGCACAAAAATAAATTAACCGGCTCTTAAAGGAAAGAGATATCCAAGATATCCAAACAAGAAAAAAAAAAGGGGGGAGGAGGGAGGAATGAAGGGGGGAAAAAAGAAGGGCAAATAAGGTAGCCTGAGGGGAGCTTGGTATGGCTGCTGATATGAAATGCAGATCCTTCTTCCCACCCTCTTGCCTCTGGAAGGAAGTCTCCAGATTTCAAAGCTTGTATAATGAGGAGGCAATAAAACATTATAATCTGATAATGCCTGTTACTGCTAATTCACAGGATTTCCTTTCCCTTCAATTAACCCACATCACACAGATCACCATGGTTTACTATACAGTGCATGAGGATGGGGATTACACTACAATTGACATAAGATAATAACACACACAGTAGAAACAGAGCAATAATACCTCCAACAAGCCCCGTAATTGCAGCTGAGATATTGTAATGACAGGTCCATTAGCACTAGGTCAGTGGGAAAACATCTGGGTTTCAAGCTTACAAGGGGCAGTTTTCTGGCCTGGCCAAAACCTCATCATTCAGTGTTTTCTTCCCTGTTTAGCTCAGTGGGTTTTGGATCAAGACAGCATCATTATATTGGTATCTCAGTATTGCTGCATTCAATCACATCAAGAAACAATAGATCCATGCATACAAAGTAGTCCTTCAACTGGATATCATACTGTCTTCCTTCTATTTCTTCAAAACCAAAATTTAGCAAAAAGGAACACAACCCAGTGAAACTTTATTCACAATCTGAAAACAGGCTTCCAAATCTAGAAATCAGCAGCTAAATAAACAAATATGCACACATACATAATTATTTTGCTTCAATATGCCCACTTCCTGTATTACATCTCAGCCTAGCCTTCCCCTGCTTTGCCACCAACACTCCTTTACATTTGCTTTATTTAAAGATCTCTTTAGAAAATGCAATTTTTTTCATGAATATGTGAGCCAGCTAATCTGTTCCCAGCCTAATCAACCTTAGCTTCTATGGTTTTACCTTCCAGGGTAAACCCTACCTGTTTCTACTATACTACAATATTAAGAAGAAGGATTAGATGACTCAAACTCTCTCTATAGCCATGAAAACAAAACAAATGAAACAACACACTCAATGCCTATTCATCACCTTTATTTACAGCTTCTTTCTATTCTATCCTTTCATTACCATGTTGTATTTCTAATACACAATATTAGAAAATTCATAAAATTCACACTTCAAAGGTGTTGGGCTTTTTCTTGTTGTAGGGTTTTTTATTACACTTCTTCTTAAGGAGAATACAACTTCATTCCAGTCTATCAGGAATTATTGAGAGACATTACCACCCTCCTCATCAAGGTCTCCCGTCATCACCGACGGTGCTGCAACATACTTATTATGCCTTCTTCCATATTACCTGTTGACATTCAATCTGCCCTTTGATGATGAAATATACGAACTGTAGAGGCAGAATTATGAGGTTCATATTCCACTTAGATCTACCTCCTGAAATTCAGCCACAGAGACAAAATCTGTGCAATGCACTCCTGCACTCCAACCAGGCCATCAAATATCACACTGGTTTTATAGCATAATATTTGCAGGAAAATGAATAAGAGCGATCAAAAAGCTGTCTGAAACTTATTACTAAAACCTCAGAAAATTGCTTTTCTGAAAGGCTCATAAATTGGCAACTGACCACAGAATCAACTAGGTTGGAAAAGACCTTTGAGGTCCAGTCCAACCTATGACCTTAAACTACCTTGTCAGCTACACCATGGCACTAAGTGCCACATCCAGTCTTTCCTTAAACACCTCCAGAGATGGTGACTCCACCACCTCCCTGGGAAGCCCATTCTAATGCCCAATCCCTCTTTCTGTGAAGAACTTCTTACTAATGTCCACTGGTATAGCTTAATTCTGTGTGCTCTTGTCTTCTTGCTAGTTGCCTGGAAGAGCAAGAAGAGACCAACCTGATTACAACCTCCCTACAGGGAGTTATAGAGAGTGATAAGGTCTCCCCTGAGCATCTTCTTCTCCACCCAAATTGTTGTATCTTTACCATTGACTTGCTTTAGCAGGTGTTTTCTAACCACCATGACAGCCAGCTTAACTTGTTTCTATATTCACTTAGTAGCACCATAGTACTTTGAACCCATGATCCATGGGGTTCTACTGAAAGTTCAAAAATTGGCTGAAAATATCCCAATCATGTTAACCAGTTCATAACACTGAAAATGGCCCTTCCAACACTAGTCACTTCAAAACAGATGCTCAGAATTTTGGCATTCCTAAATTAGAGGTTAAATCCTCCATCCTAGCCCAGCACAAGCAGAGGAAAGGGGGTAAAAGTCACATTTACACTCAATGCATTGGTCACAATAGATCCATTACGAAGATTAAAACAGTCCAGAGACTGTTTTCCTTTGCACTCAACTCTATGCAATTCAAAGAAGCCTGCTTATCATCTGAGGATATGGGAAAGTAGGGGCACAGTCCAGCAAGTAGTTCTGTTCCATGAAAATTTCTTCCCAAATCCAGACACGACAGGAGGTGAGAGAGCTACAAAGAAATCCTGAAGGAACTCCCACCTCTGGAAAGCAGAGTAAAATTTGACTTGCAACTTACTGTGCTATGCTACACTATACTGTGCTGCATAATGCTCTACATCCATAATATTTATTGCCCTGTAGAGGTATCTTGGTATTTTGATTCTTTAGGAGATAAATTATAACGACTTAATGATGAGTAAACAATATTGGTGACTGAGAATATTCGAGTAATTTTTAATTACTAAAACAGGAAGAATGAAACTTAAAAACCACCAATCTCTGACTTCATAAATAAGGTAGTGTAAGTGTAAATATACTTCTATTTGATGATTTTGGCATACTCTCTAGTGAAAATAGACAAGACAAGCTGTTTAAGATCAGAAAAATTTCAGTATCTAATAGGCTGTTGAAGGAAGTGCATCAAAGCAGACTGCAATGGCTAAATAAAACTTCAGTACATCAGAAACTTCACAAGAAAAGAAAGCAAACAAGCCATACCAGCAGAAATAGATGATCAAGAGCAGAGACATCTAGAAACCTGGGGGAGGGGGGAAGGAAAAATGCACTAAACCCCAAAAGTTCAATCTGTTTACTACCAGGCATCCCTTCTTTTACTGCTTTTAGAAGTATCTTTTTAACATACCTGCTTTTGGTTTTCAATAAATAACCCATCATTTGCTGAGTTATTATACAGATCTTCCTAGCAGAAAACCAATAGCCTGAGTTATAATTGAAGAGTTACCCAGAATTAGGTTTAAAAACTTAATACATCTACAATCAGTAGGCTTGCTTTAAGTATAGATTCTATAGATTGCCTTGAAAAAAACTACATTAATTAATAACATCCTCTCTCTGGATTATTAAATTTTCAAATCTAATGAAGGCCAAGAGAACTGGCAGAAGAGTCAGCATCTTAGATAGCCAGATGAAACATATTACACTGAGAGGATGAGATTATACAGCTTCTGACAGTGAAGTAGTGGCAGCACCAAAACATATGAATGAAGAGAACTAAATACACTGTAAAACTGTAATTTTTTTCATTAGTATCAAATTAAAGGACACATGCTATACATAAAGACATTGAATATATGTATTAAATATAATTAGCTTCATTCTGAAATATTGCTTCTTCAGGAAAGGTGAGACACTATTAGAATGATTTGACAGTCTTGTTAATTGCTGTACAGAAAACTGTTCAACCCTGACTTCATGAGTTGCAGTCCATCCCTGTGAAACAAGTTTTTCCCATTCTGTCCTCTACCCCATCTATCTGCATCAGTTCATCACCAGGGCCTGCTCACTTGTACAGAATAAATTACTTTTCCAGCAAAAAGACTAGACTTGATCCTCTAAGTTTCTACTGCCATCCAACTCTCTTGTAAGCCATTTTATTTTTATCATGCAGTTATGCTTGGTGAACATCCATAAACATGTATTTTTAAAAGCCTAACATATGTAAAGACTGATCACTCTGTCTTTGTCAATGCACAAAGCCGAGGACAAGTTACTTTTCAATAAAAGCTTAGAAGAAAAACACCAAAATCTTCACCCATCGGTTTTTACTTTGAGTTACTGCTTGAAAGGCTTTATGCCAGTCTATTACCAGGTCGTACCATCTTAGCACAGGACTGATCATTTTGAAGCACACAAATTGTTTTCTTTTCACATCACTCTACTGATATTGCCACTGCTCAGTGACGTGGGATTTGTACATCACCCGAGCATGCAGTGCTACTGCCAGAGCACATCTGGAGTTAGTCAGTGATGTCTTGCCTATCAGTCTCCTCATGCTTCAGGAAACAGAAAAACACCACACATCTGGAAGAGCTGCTTATGATCCTAATTTGTGTCTGAAAACAGAGGATTAGAGCCCATCTCAGAAGAGAGATTATTCCAGAAACAAGTACTGATAGAAAAAGATGAAACTTTCCTCCAGCAACTCATATTTTTATATCAGAGTGATATTTTTCCTTGATATTACCGAAAACCTTCTTTAGGAAAATATGTAAAATTACTTTGTTTTCAGTTGTGATAAACCTTACGAGAAACTCCTTCAAAGCTCAGCCTAAGCTCTGCTGCACAAGAGCACGCACATCTATCCTGTACCTCCCAGACTTTGTGGGCAGTGAGCTGTTCACACTGATGCATTTTTCCATACCCTCCCCACAGCTTCTGTCCTTCAGAAGCCCATGTGCCAATCTGGATTATGGTATATTTATACTTTCCCTTCCTGGAGTCTCCCAATGTCACTAATTACTCTCCTCAAAGCGGTTAATATTGGACACTATAAAAAATGGTGTTTTCTCAAAGAGCCTGCTGAAGATAAACATCCTGAGACTCCAACATCTAGATCAATTTGACAAAACCATCCTGGAAAATTTAATTTGATTATAAATGCTAAGATCAGAGGAAGAAGAGAAAACAGCCATTTAGCATGAAGTGACTGAAATATTTACATAGCTGAAAAATTAAGCAGCACAATGCACAGCACAGAGCCTGAAGGACTGGTATTGTTTAGTCCTGACACATGACTCATAGCCTTAAATGCAGTTATGTGCAAAGCTGAATCAAGTTGTTTCAACATTTTTATTCCTACAATGGTAAAAGCTCCAAAACAAACAGAAAAACAGAAAATCCAACCCTGCCACATGACCACAGGCAGCAAAGGCAGCAGTTCAACAGTTTACCTGACACAACCCTGCATGTCCAAGACTGTCTCCACTTCATTCTCCCCACGAGGGCATCTAAGGACTGTTTTCTGCTGCCAGCACCAGTCCTATGACTACGCTGAGTCTCTTCTCATGATGTGCAAAATCTCCATTGCTTGGCCACTAGCTGCTCTGACTACAGAGCAAATATGCCCTTTGGATAGAGTACCCAGCCCCAGGCTGCAATGAGGGGCGTTTGTCCATTTGGCATCTTGATTTTAGTTAACACAAAATTCAGCTCCCAAAAAGTATATGTCTAACAAAAGGCTACCATTTTGTTTGCAGGTTATAAGTTCGTCACTACATTCCCATGTGTCACAACCAGGACCATTAGGAGTATTTTTCTTCTATCCTTTCTGCAATATCATTCTCTTGGGAAATTAAGTAAAAGTCTACACAGGGACTTGCATTTCAATCTGGACAGTTTCCCTCTATCCTCCTCCATCTCCACTGCAGACACATGATAAAATTAAAGAAAATTATTTTGAAGGAAAGTCAGATGTCATGCAGTATCTCAAACATTTATACATTTCAGAGTATCATCATAGAACAATTCATTATTCACCAGTTCCAGTGGGAGAAAATACAAGGAACTCACTACTATTATCAGAAGCTTATCAAATAAAAATAACAAAGAAAGTGAATAAAAAGACAGCTCTGTATTGCCACAAATACTCAGAAAATTACTGGTAACAATGAATTCATGTTACCAGGATAGAGCTGTGTCTTCTCATAGCATATATTCATTTAGCAAGCACAGAGCAGTCTGTGACAGCTTACTCAGGAATCAAGAATCATGTAATACATCCCAAAGCTGTAAACAGTAGCATTAACCTGCGGGCTAGTAAAAAGGTTATTAATTTACTACTCATAACACACTGGTTGGATGGTGCTTGATAGCTCCAGTGGAAACGAATATCTGTTTATATTCTTACAAGATATTAATACTTAAAAATTCATATTGATTGTGCAGTGAACAATCTGAGAATAATGCTCTTCTTTTAATTTCAGATAAGCACAAAACTGCATTTATGTACTCGAAGCTGTTCTCATACCAGGATAAACCAGTACATTTTCACATGATCTCTACTAGGAAAGAATCCAACAATGAAAGTGAAAACTCACAACAGAAAATTATTTGTTTGCAAGAATGTCTTACAGATCCTCAGCTTTATTAATAACATGTTTTTAGCTATTACTGTATTTTCCCACCAACTAGACACATCGGCTCCAAGCTACAATTTGAAAAAAACACACTTTTCAATGTTATATTTCTATATAATTAAGCACATAAAAGACTTCTTACACTTTTATAAGAAACCATAAGCAGCAATTACTGTCAGATGTGACCGCTGTCATTAAAAAAAAGTCACTACATGTTTACACATGTATTTCCTATACATGTAGGAAAGAAATGCTAATTGCTGCTTTGGGAGGACTCCTTTTAGAATTTGCATGGGTTATAGGGCACGAAAAGTAGCAAGCCCAACAATCAGCTGAAAATAAGTCACAAACAAAATTCCATTCTTCTGCATTTTATATATCTATAATGCCCCACTGCAGGACAGTTGCTTTAAAACATTCAGTTCTCAAGCATGAGAAAGAAGTGCTAATAACCTCCTTGCTGAAGTCTCAAGAAAAAGATGCCTCTCCCAAGTTCTGTAAAGCCTAGAGCTGCAGTGCAGTTTCCCACACCACCTAACAGGTTTGCCAGTCATGCACCAAATTTGCCACCTTTTTATCTGCACCTGCAGAACAAAACAGTGCACTGAGATTCAGTGTGACAATTCATTGAGAATGGTGTGACAGCAGAGTACAAGACTGAAGCTGGAAGACAGTGCTTAAGAGGTGTTCCTGCTGACATCAGCACACCCTGTGCTAAGACCAGGGTCTTTTCTGGCCTGCAGTTTGCAGGAGTTTGAGGAGACTATCCAGTAGTTAGGCTAAAGCAAGAAATACAACCCCTCTCCAGATGGATTACACATTCTACTTGGTTTCTCTACCTTCATGTTGCTGTAGGGATATATCTGGCATTAATAATTTTTCTGAGGCTTTGTCTTATTTTCTCCTTAGGCTTTTTTTATTTATATATTTACACTTGAAAAAAATATGCGGCTAAGGAGGCAGACAGGAAAAGGTTTTTGCACAGAAAAGATGTTGCAAAGAAATGTTTAGTCTGCATGAAATGGAAGAATACTTCTTAGGATCCCTTAAGGCAAAAATCAGGAAAGTGGGCTAAAAAAAAGGCACACATTGCATATCTCAGCATGTATTTCTGCTGATTATAGAATATTCTTCTTATTAGGAAATACGTTAAAAGTTCCTGAATCTTATAATAGTATTTAGCTCTATACTTACGCTAATGCAGCTTTCCCCAAGCTAAACTAGTGCTCTCATTTGAAAGCACAGTAAAAAAAAAAAAAAGTAATTTAGTTATCATGAGAATCAGTTACTCTTAACAAGGCTCAGCAGTTCTTGATGTGTTACTTCACCTGCAGAATATCTGAAGCCAGACTGTTCTAATAAATGCTGCACTTATAAATGAACAAGAATTTGGACAAAAGCAATTAAAATAAGTATTTGAATCTGAGCAATTTTGTGAGCCTTACAGCAAAGATGTGATAATTGTTTGATATGGTTTTGTTCCAACTTTTGAAAAGTTGTTTCTTTCTTGACTCAATGCTTTCTTGGGCACCTAGAGTCTTGATTATTCCTTATCATAAGCAATTTTTCATAATAGCACTTATTTGTAATCGATTGTATAATTGCTAGATCCAGCAAGGATTAGTAGAGAACCAAAAATAGCCAGCTGCAAGAAAACTTCATATGAACTTGCCTTTATCATGACAGCAAAAATAAACCAATCCTCAACTGGCAAACAACACAGTGAAAATTAAGAAGTTGAAACACATCTTCTTTTCATATAGATAAAAAATACATGATTTGGGGTTTTTTTTCTAACTGAAAAGATATAAAATATTAAATTTCACTGCAAAAAATGTATTTGCTCTCATGGTTATTATTACCTTCAGCTTCTGCATTGCATGCAAAAGAAATGTTAATATGTCAAAAGTGGATCTATAAGTTCATGAAAACCTCTAGAAGCAAAAGATCAGACGCAGTGGAAGACCAAGAACATAACTTAATCAGGTATTTCAACCAAGCTAATAATTTTCTACTACACTAGAATTCCACTATGTGACTTAGAAAACATTTAAGTACATTAAGAAAATATGGAAAATTTGGGAGAAGAGACCTGACAAGAAGAAATGAGTAAATGCTACATGGCAAAAAATGGGGAAATCCATAACAGTAATCAGTGTCAAAATGCTATACTATTTTGATTTGTGAAGTCGGTTTCATTGTGCTTATTGCATTTAAACATTTGCTAGACTAAAGAAAAAATAACATTACAAAGCCCAATTTTCAGTGAACGTGACAGGAAAATAACCAACTTCTAAGTACATGGCAGCTATACAACTATCTTCAGAGATGAGCTTGCAATCCCAAAGATAATTACATATTTTTTGACTCTGAGTAGAAATATTCACTATTTATATACTTTTAGGTATATTAATAAACCTCTTGGTTTTGAGGGACTTCCCCTTTATCCCTTAGAATAATGCTATTATGGTTGAATTTCTTCTTGCCCCCTTAAGGGATGGAAATTGTTGGCAGGAGACCAGACTTTCACCTTTCACCTGAAATCTGATGTGCAAGTTCAGTTTCTGCAAAACGCCTTGATGAGGAAAAAAAAAAAAAAATCTTTGGACATAATATTCCTTGCAAAAATGTGTGCACCTACTGCAGCAAACATGACATAAGTAATTCCATACTTTGTCCAGCTACAAGATGTTACATCCCACCATCCAAGGAACAGAACAGATAGCAGTTTCCTGGTGTGTCCTGACACAGACATTTCAAAGTCTGTTTCTCTTCCATTATATCAAGAAATTTATTTTTATGAAGGGCACAGCAGCTTCTTTCCAAGAAGATGAATCATTACTGAAATTTAAAGAGCTCATCTCAAAGAAAGTGTCCACACTGAAAGACATAAATAATGCACATAGGGCAACCTTGGAGCTCAGACTGGTATATCACTCGACACCAGACAAAGTTACCAAACCCTGAAAAGCACAGATATATGCAAAAGTGGAATTTCTCTCTGCATTTCTGTAGTCAGACTGGATGGGATCCCAAAGCTGATAGTACTGATTTAGTCAGAGTGGAAACTCCCAGGATAAACCTATTGCAGATGGCTGGAACAGTAACATACATGCTGCATTCATTCACCCCTCTATTATTCATCCTGAAGTCCCTCTTGACTAAACTGTAATTTTCAGAAAATTACAATGATAATGGTAGGTAAATGAACAAAAATTAGGCCTAATGCAAATGAGCTTCATCCATAAAATATAATTCATGTTGGAGTCACATTTTTTGAAAAAACAAAAAATGCAACTGATCATGCAGATGCAAGTAGATACACAAATATACAAGCATTACAATTGCACAAATAAAATTTTGTGTGTAATGGTGGCTCTGCACAAAATAGGGTCCATCACTTGCATTCTATTCTTCTCAAAAATAACCCTTTGGTTGATAGAACTATAATTAGGAGCTGAAGGTTGGTTACTCTGTCAGTTGAATGAATTGATCTGCAATGAAGCTTAAAAAAAAGAATGTGAAAAGGACCTTAAGCAACCAATCTTCAGCAGAATTTGTAGTGAGCAAAACACCTTTTACAGGAGTGAAGCATTGTGACATCTGCAAACAGAAATTTCTTTAAAACTAAGCATGTGTTGAAGTGAACTGAAAGCACTATTATATGTAAAAAAACTAGTTTCAATCTAGTTCAAAACTTTCCTTTTATGGAGCAGGCAAGGAAAACATCTTTTTTACAAGGATATTATTAAATCACTCAACTTTAATTGGATATGAACTACAACAATAGAATGTATTTTGATAGTAAAGCTATGTATATATAGGACAAACCACAGTCTAATAAAATCAGCAAAGCAAAGAGGCTGATAAATCATCAAGTCAATCTCTCTGCCTGTGTGTAGAGTGACTATTCTCTCTGACACATTTTCAAGTGCCCTATTTATTCAATGAAAAGATTATGCAAGAGCCTGTCACGTATCAAATACTGTGACAGACAGACAGGCAGACACACACATATTACCAAGCCCTGTTGCAAAGCCACAATTTTTGGCAGACCTCAATGCTAATCTAAGCTCTGTCATTTTAGCAGGCACAGAAATTGATCACAATTATTATTGCAGATACATTCAGGTTTGCTTGTTCAGCCTTTCCACCAGAAAGTCCAGTGCCTTTTGTGCTGTGGAACTGCATCTTTAAACAGCTGCTTGAATTAACACAGGGAGACTGACAAAAATAAAGCTCTTCCTCCAATTCAGATTTTAAACTGAAATAGGACCATGAAGCAGCATAGTCAGAAAACAACTGCACTTAACTTGCTACAGAGCTATCTTCCAAATGATCAATGAAAAAGAAAATATGAGAAAAAAAAAATCTCAAAAATTTCTGATTCTCTTTGATCATGTTTTATAGATTTCCCATAAACAAAATATCATATAGAGCACTAAACTAACTCTAATTTTTAAAAAAAATTACAGAATTACCATCTGCTTCTAGGCAACATTACTCTTGTTCTAATTTAGGTTATCTGTATGAAAGACAAGCAAACAAAAGACTATAGCCGGTCTAACTAGAAGAAAGCAGGTGCCAACAACAGCTATATCACTGCAATGCCAGCAAAATCAAACCTAGAATTCTCTCTCAAATTGTCATTATTTACATAGGCTGGATAGTTAATAATAGAAAAATACAAGCGAGACATGATAATAAACAATGAAGACTTACCTGGACACAACCAAGGTCTGTGACATCACAAAAACTTGTACCAGCAGTTGTGAATTCATGTCATCGAACACTTGTGAAACATTTTCAAAAGCACTGGAAATATGAACTTACGTAGTGCACTTTTTCATGGCACAAGCTTCCAGGAATTCCCTTAAGAACAACTTATATGATATTTGGGAACAACAACTGTATTTCAGAACTCAGGATCTGAATTGCACACCATTTTAGTTCTTAAGGATAACTCTGGCTGAGAACACCAAACCCAGGAGCAGATTAAGCTAGCATTCAAATTTGTGAATGGCTTGAGATATGAAGGATGTTTCACAGATATGAATGTTAGTTCCTTAATTGTTTGGGCCCCTCAAAACTTATTCCTGTAACTCAGGTTCAAGACTGATGAATACTGTGTAAGCTTAAGTGGCTATTCATCTTATTTGCTACAACTAGAACCAAAAATTAATTTGCTGTTCAATAGTTTTACAGGTGCTTCAGTCCAAGCATTTCCAATAAATGTGAGTTAAAGCTGTATCAACGCAGCTCGATTCAAAGAAGCTGTAAGTCTGCAATTCTCAATGGCATTGGCAAGAAATGGCTTCTACTGAAATCACAGAATTTCTCTACTTCATCCTGGCATAACATTTTCTCCAGTGGTCTGGAAAGCATCCACTACAATACTTTTTTGGTTAAGAGTTATTATTCTATATTTGTTCTATGGTACCACCATGAGATTCCAGTCAAGATCATGATTTCCCAGGCTAAGTGCTACATAATACAGTGCTAAATCTCCTTTCTGAGAATTTTAGTTGTATTCAGTAAATCATGGACAAATCCACTCTATGCATGGAAATCTTATCCATGCTCCTATTCATCACCTCGGGCTACTTAAGACATTCATTTACAGGGAGAATGAGATTTGCAGAGACTTACAAGTATCTAACCACAGCAAACACTTTGTCCACATTTCAGCGACCTGTTACTTCTCAAGTCTCTGGGGCATTTCAATTTTTCCCTGTCAAAGCTTGCAAGCCCTTCTACATATCAGTAATTTCTTGCCCTCGCAGGTTCCAAAAAACTTAAAGCACCTCTCTAAGGTAGCCTCAGTTCTGAGGGAAGTGCCAGAAAACAACCAAGTCCCCACAGTTCTCAGATTCTGAAGCAGGTTGTATTCAACCAGCACTGATATCCAAAAGTAGCCAGGGGGAAATAAGAAAAACATACATCTGTGTCCTGCTGAGCCCAACTTTAAGCTTGGATGTAGCAGGCAAAGGTACAATTCCCTGTTCTGCCTGACTTGGAACATATGCACTAGAACTGCTACAGAATTTATGATTCTGCATAGAAATGAGAGCTTTGCTTGTTGCATCTCCCACAGAGCAGGAAGAAATCTAAAAATAGAGCAACCAAGTAAATCATACAGATTGATTTTGGCAAAGACAGACTTAACCCCACCAAGGCTTTTTAGAACTACAAGACAGGGAAAAAATGCTTTCATATTCACCAAAGCAAATCGAGAGACCCAGGAAGAAAGGATCAGGCAAAGGGAGAAAGCTGAAATACCGGCAAAATTTAAATCTGAAAAAGAGCTTGCACATAAGAAAACAAAGAGTGGAATAAAACATTCTCTCAAATTCTTAGGGGTTTTTCTTTATTCTCCTCCTGTTAAGCAGCCCAACATTGAAGTGCTTAAGTTCTGTGTGTGAAATAACAAGATAACAGCCATCCATCTAGACTGCCACCTGACAGTCCTCAGTACAAGCCAGTACACCCCTCAAAACACAAATACAGGATATTTAGATGTTCCAATGCCTTTCCACGAGTCATTTCTTGCATGACTGACTCTAGTACTAGACTACTATGAGACTCTTTCACAACCATCGTTTGCTGTTGTCAGACTGGATTCAACAAATAACTACTAATACTGCTAACAGAGAATAAAGAACATTGGAGAACAGTTCAACCACTTCTGATAAGATTCCTCTTTATGGAAGACAAGAACTAAAGCCATAGAGGTTTTAAGCTCTCAATACCAAAAAGCCCTGAATTTTAGAAGTGTCAATACCTGATTACTGGCAGCTGATATCTCCTTACCAAGCAGTGCTCCAAGGCAGAGGAATGGAAGACACGCTGATCTTCACAGTCAGTGTGGGTGCTGCTTCTGTGCCAAAATCCACTCCCAACACTGCCTACATGAATGCTGCTTCATCCTATGCTTTTTCCATCAATGGCCTATTTCATAAAAGTCTTATGACCTCATAGCTTCTTTTTTAAAATATGGCTATATTCCCCAGAATAAACTCGACACAAACAGATTAATTACTTTGAAATACTGCATTTTATCCAAATCCAAGAAAAGTACAAATTTAGAACACAAGATCACATTAAAAATTACTTCCTAAAGCTAGAAGCTAACAATAGAGGCTATCAATTTGGTAATATGAGAGGTATGTAAAAAGGAGGAGAAAAAATGTTCAAATTTCAAACATCTTTTTATCTAGTCACGTAATTTTAACAAAGCAAGCCAGTAAATGTTTTCTTTTAACCACAGTGCATTACTAGGAAGAGCTACTTTTCCTCTCTTCATACCTCCAAACAGTAACTCATATCCTTCCATTACAGTGTTGCTGTTCACACACAAGGTAAATAAATTTCACTGGATTCTCCCTGTTTCAGATACAGATCCATTGTGAACTGAGCAGAAATAGTTTCCCTAATTAGAGCACATTCTGAGCCAGTTGCAATAGTTCAGAAATGGTACAGTGAAAATCTGAATAATAAAAATATGTTTAATTGGGCAGAATAACTCAAATTTCCCTGCATTCGCAGCCAGGCAAGAGCAGGCATAAGAGCACTTGGCTGTGACCAACAGCACCTAAGATAACAACAATAATGGTTTATGTGTCGGATCAAAAAGGAGTTCTTAAATACCCAGGAAAAAACAGCCCCACCCACTTGGTTTGAATAAATAAGGTAAATAAGCTGATTAACAGACCACAATGTGGATTTATGACCTGTATTTAAAAAGATTGCAGCTAACCTTTTTGGAACCATAGAACCATTAGGGTTGGAAAAGGCCTCTGAGGTCATAGAGTTCAGTGATTAATGCAGCACTACCAAGCACAACACTAATCCATGTCTCTGTGCACTACATCTACATGTTTTCTGAGCACCTCCAGGTATGGTGACTCAACCACTTCCCTGGACAGCCTGTTCCAATGTTTGACCAGCCTTTGGGTGAAGAAAGGTATTCTAACATCCTGTATAAACCTCCCCTGTTGTGGCTTGAGGCCACTTCCTTTTGTCCTATTGCTTGTTAACTAGGAGAAAAGACTGACCCCTACCTGGCTACAGCCACTTCAGGTAGGTGTAGAGAGCCCTCCTCAGCCTCCTTCTTTTGGTTAAACAACTCCACTGCCCTCAGCCACTCCTCATAAGACCTGTATTCCAAACCATTCAATAGCTTCTTTATCTGCCTCTGGACACAATCCAGGTTTTAACTTCAAATTGCAGTGTCTAGTTACAAGACGAGACAAAGAGAAAAAGGGAAAGTAGCTCCTGCTGCCATGCCATGAAGCAAGGCCAGTGGTGCTGTCAGCAGTGTCACCAGCACCCGAGGAGTACCCAGAGCTGAGCAGTGAGGCTGCTGCAGCAATCCAGAGACACTCCTCAGTCACGGAGGGCAGAGCTGTGCAGACATACACGCAGGCACTGGCATTAGGGAGGGCACTGTAGTGTGTGAGCTGTCACACTCACACCAACACACAGTGACACACAGGCCTGCTGGGAAGGAACTCTCCAGGCTCCGGGCCCTATCCTGCCCCGAGCTCCCACAGCCTGCTTCACCTTGTGCTCCGTGTCTGCTTGCCGAGTCCCAGTCTTTGGAACCACTTTGGGAGACACAGCTTTTGAGGAACAGCTGGGTGCTGAAGGTGCATGGGGTGGAGGAGATGTCTAACACCAGCTGCTGCACCGTATGGGGAGAACGAGCAATGGGGACACTGCACACCACTGACACAGTTATTTCATCCACTCCACACCACCACCAGCCACCTGAGGGCCTTCTGCAGCAAAACAAAATAGAATCATCACTGCTACACCTGACAAGAGGAGAGAATAGGAGGTGATGCCTGCCCTGAAAGCCCTTCTGCAAGGCATGGGTGGCAGTAAGGGATCATCTCTGTTTCTCTTTTCTTCAGTAGCCCACAGAGAGCCTCCTGACCCTCACGAATGCTTTGATGCACCTCTCCTTTCAGCCCATCACTCCTTACTTGTTTGACAAAATTACAAACCCCACATTTTGTTTTCCAGCTTTGACTGTAATTTTCTTCCCATTGTGCAACATCCTAGTGGGCTCTTCTGCTGGAACTGGATTTTCCATCCCTTTTGAGCTATGAGGGCACAGGTAATGACCCTGCTTCCCTGTAGTCCCAAGGAACAGCAACAGGGATTAATCACATTCACTCTGTCAATTCCTGATTTCTAGTCTATTAACGAGATCACAATGAAGTCACATTTTACTGTGGTCATTTGGCAATCATAAAAGCAAGGAAAGTCCCTGCTTTTGAAATTATGCAGAACACTAAACTAAAACCTGAAATTACAAAAGTTCAAAATTATTTTTCTTAAAGGAACCTATCCTTGTGATGTTCTGAATCACTTCAGTTGGGGGAGGGGGGTGAGGGAAGAATGAAATACAAGGAAAATAGCATTCATTCCTAATAAAAGTATCTCCCCAGATGGAAGTGTTTCAGACAATCAGTTGGCAATGAATGCAAATTAAGTCCAGACTAGAACAAATCTTATTTTTACGTGACTTTTGTTCATTTTTTTCTGTTCTTTTGGCTTTTTGTTGTTCTATGTTAGGTTTCTTTTTGTGGGTTTTTAAATCATAAAAAAATTCCTCATTTTCAATTTTGTTTACTTACTTTTCTACTGGTTAGGCATTCAACCCAACTGCAGGCTACAAATCTGAGGCAATATCCAGTGCCAGTTGAGCTTTATCATTTCCTTACTAGGAAGAATTACAGAATAATATGATCTTCACAGTAACAGATATTCAGGGATAGTTGTTTGGCCTAGCAAATGCCACAAAAGGTAGCCAAGAAATATTGTTCACATTGACCATATTTTGTTCAAAAGCAAAAATGCAGACGAATGTTTTAGTCACACAGGTTTGGCTTACAATATGTGGACAAAATGTTTGCTACATAAACACTTGAAATTCAACGTAAATCAAGTTAATCACATGCTGACACAAATACCTGTCAATTTCCTATTTCTGTTTGGTTGATTTTTTTTCTCTAAGTTTCTTAAATTGTGATCTTAAGAATCCTGACATATAGTTACAGGAAACAAAAGCAACGTAATTGGAAAAATGAATCACAAACTCACTAAACCTCCATCTCCAAAAGGCTGAAAACAGATGAGGATTTTTAGTATGAATTACAGGCCACACACACACAAAAATATTTCTGCCAATATATTTCAGCTTGGTAACTTCAACAGTTATTAAAAGAAAAATGTGCAATAACAGATGTTCTTGTAGATGCAATATTTCACCTGTAGACATTCATGTGCTTCAGTGCTTAAAACAGAAGCATTGGATGGGCAAATTCTTATTTTGGGACCTGCTCCAACTCACCTGCTCTTACTTCTGCAAGGACACTGAAAAGTCTGGACAAATCATCTGCGACCAAATCCAGACCCTCAGTAGATTTATCTACAATAAGAAGGAAAGTAACTCATGAAAGGAAATTCTGTTACCCAATATGGAAAGAAGGTATATTATAATTTTTATTCAGCAAGTTATGCAGTTAGTAATGGAGACTCTCAAACAATGAGGTGAATGAAGGTGAGAACATCAGAACTATCCTGTAAATAGCCACTGAAATTCCCCAAAGGTAAATACTGCTGGAGAATTACCAGCTGTCGGAACACCGAGCATGAATTTAGGCCTAAAGTGAAGCCACAAGTGCTTTAAACCTTAGTAACTACCAAAAAACTTCTCATGAAAACTTGAACAGAGTAACCTTTATGGTATGGCAACAACATATAAACACTTCAAGATATTTCCAGAACACAGAAATATGGTTGGAAATTTAGCTTCAATAATCTTTTGAATAGCTAAATAATCTTTTACTGTCTCTTAATCCTAGTGTCATAGGTTACAATAAACCACAAAGATAATCCTTTTTTGCACACTTTAAAAGCAAGGTTGCATTCTCAACTAAAGCATGTAATGATTGTACTAATGCATTACCATGTAGTTCAGAGGGAAAAAAAAAAAAAAAAAAGAGGATCTGAGATAAAGTCTTCATGACTTTCTACTTCTTCAAAATAGTGATTAGAATTCTGATTTAATGTATAAGACAGCCTTGATGGACCTATGGTTCTAAGGTGAAATGATGGTGATGGTGGGGTTCTGTTTTAAATAACATCAGAAGACCAGAGAGAAGAAATACCAAACAAATTTTAAATCCCTGAGGGTGTGAAATACATGTACATTTAATAATTTAGTTTAATATTCAAAGATGAGACATAGTTCAATACACGATTCTGTAGAGAAATAAAAGGCAGTGGCAGCAGAATCTTTTTTTTCCCCATTTCCCGTTTAGCTTCAAAATTTGATATAATAGATTATTATTCATTCAATTAAAATGTGTGGGATATTTCTGTGATAAGTAATCCTTTTTGTGGGATTTAAACAATGAACATCTCTGCTGTGATAGACCTATGTACATTATCTATCCTGCAATATTAAACTGAAAGAATATTTTAAAATATAGCAAGTCTGTATTAATGTTTAAATTGAAAACACTAACAATAAAAATTATATGGGTGAATTGGTTCGTGCCACAGTCACCTGGTCCAATTGCTATCTTCACTGCACAAAATTAAGTACTCTACTCTAATTCTCAGTTAAGAGCTCTCACAGAAATTCTGAGTATTTTACTATCAACATGCAGCAGCAATACCTGGCATTTGAAAGAGACTGGTCAAAAAGCATAATTTTTTCATTCAAGAAAATTTTCTGATAATTGATCTTCTATCGTTTATATGAAATTTAACAGATGGAATCTTGTGTCCCAAAACATCCGCATTGCTTAAAAGTTTGAAGCTGATATGCAGTTCAGTGAGTCATTAAACCACAAATTAAGGTGAACCATATTCAGTATATACCACTGCATCCTGGTGATATTTGTTCTGTCCATTCACATTTATTCTCAATTATCTTTAATTGTCAAAACAGACACTTTGTCAAGGGTTGAGGAACTTGCCCTTATCCCACATCAGAAATCAAAATTCCATCTGACAGAGATAAAGAAAATAGATAATAGATATAATTTCTCACTGATCACAGTTGATATGCAGTGTGAATGCCTTGGAAATTTTTCTGAAAATTTTGCTATGCCCTCTGTCTAGTGAGATAGGTAAGTGTGTTGTCACAGCCAAAAAACATAACAATTCCAAAACATAACAAGGGGAAAAATAAGCCTTAATACAATGTTCAACTACTGAAGTCATGGTAATTTCTAAAAACACTGTGCAAGATGTCTTGTGCAGGGAAGAGAAGAAATACCCAGTCACATTTCTTGCTGAGCTGTGCAGCACATTCCTGTTCTGGAGTGGGCAAAGACAGCAGCACATTGTAGGATCTCATCTCCAGCCCAGGGGAGTGCAGGAGCTTCCATAAGAAGAAGATATAATGATAAGGACTGTTCAAGGAAAACTAACTTGTTTGTGGATAATGCTTCTAATGTCAATTCCACTCACTACTTTGGCAAAGAAACAAATTAGCCCAAAGTGAATCTGACAATGGAAATTTTACATTTCTGCTGATGAAAACAACATTAACTGTGCTTTTTCACACATGCTGGAAGCTTCACATCTAGTTTTCATAAAGACAAAACTTGTCTGCCTTCTCATTTCAATTAACCCTTAATATATTTTTAACCTTTCTAAAAAGTGAAAGCACCATATTTATTTCTGAATAAGCATATCCAACAAGACTATTAAAAAGCTATTATGTCCTATTCAGGAAGCAGAAATCAATCCAAAGTAAGTGATCCTTTAGGGGGGGGAAAAAAAAAAGACAAGACTTTTTAAAAACACAAATTTACATTGCAAAGCAAGGAGGTTGGTTAAAATGTGACACATCAGTGATCCGAAAGAGTTACTTAAAATACTTGAGTCTAGCACTCAGACTTAAAATGTCCACACCAGCCAGCTTTTCTTACCCTGGCACATTATTTGATGCATTAGTATATGATGTGGGTAGGCACTGAAAGGTGACTTAGAGGCATTTGCCAAATAACCATGGTTTTACCAAATTCCTAGAAAAGAGACTGATCTCATAAGTAGTCTCCTGGGAAATGAAAACCACATTAGGCATCCTTTTCTTTGGGAATCTTTAACAATTGGTCAGTTTTAATCAGATGGCAGCGGGAAAAGTCTAAATTGCTGCAAGAAGTTGCATGAAGAACACCAAGAGCATTGCATATATAGTTTCTTCTAGCTTGATGTGAAATAGTGTTATGATCTGGAGTGGAAGAGTGCACCAAGATCTGCTGCTAGTACTTTTACTGCCATAATAGCAGTAACCAAAATTTTAAAATGTTAGCAATTACTGTTAGATCCCTCTAATTCACATAGTCTTCTTGTTAAAAGATGAAAACCACATTTTACTAATATACATAATTTGAAACTAGAGTCTACCCTTTTTGCTTCTGTTTCACGTTGAACAGATATATTATCCAAGATGCAGCTCAAGGCTGAGAAAGGCCAGATTGGGCCTCTAGTCTGGTTTAGTGTATAATGGCCCATATAATGTGGACCATAATAGTTGGTCTGGGACTGAAACCAAGAGCTTATGACAGACTTGCACAGACCTTTGAAAAATGCATCCAAGCTTGAACCAACCAAGGCATACATAGATGCTCATTTCACTTGCATGGTTTACTTTATTGACAAGAACAAAATTTAAACAAAATCCAGAAGTCATAAGAATTGAGTCCTCAGGCAGTAAAAATAAATTTAAGAAATTGTTTGTGAAGCAAAATGGAAGAGAATATTTGCTACTTGAAACTTTGGACTACCTTATCCTTATGCTCAGAACACACAAAGAAGCAGATTAATGCAGCCAACAGTATCAACTTTGGACACTAAAGGGAAAATGCTATAGAATGTTTCGGAAGGGACTCAGTGGTTTCTTTTCCTTGGAAGAGGCCAGATCTGCAGCATAAACATTTTCATTGCAGATCACTACACCTGACTTACTCCTTTTCATATCTTAGTTATGATAGGAAGTAAAAATTGTCATGAACAATGCTTACAACTGTTGAAATTATTAATTGCAATCCTATTTTAATTTTCCAATATTGCTTCAAATAAAATGTGAATACATTTTGCTTTAATCTGTGTGTGAAAAATAGCTTATGAATAATTCATTCAATGATAACTCCTCTAATCAGAGATTTAAATATTTTACTAGTGTTAGACTCTGTTCATTATTGCTTCACTAAACTCCATGAAGAAAAATGCCAAAATTTCTCCAAACTATTATTAGCAAGTAGAGTTATTCTTCCACCACAATTTCCTGCTCAAGGGAAGAAAACAAAATTCACACTGGTTATGTAGAAATTTCCTACCTCTATCCAAATGTAGCCATTTAAACAAATGTATAACTCTAGGGAAGAATAGAAGGTCTCTTTATAAATTTAAGGATTGAAACTCAGTGGAAGAGAGATGCATCCCAAATGCATTTTTGTCCAAACAAACCTTAAGCTTTTGTACACACATTATCTTCCAACTATGGTTTTGAAAGTTTACCCCTTAGAGCATACCTGGCAGCAGCTGAAAATAGGTGCTCTGAATCAATTTCCTGAAATCACAACTGTGACATCCCTGCTTCTGTCCTCCAGGAAAGATTGTGAGGCACACACCATGTGAGAACAACTGAAACCAAATTGGTTATTCATTTGTATTATCATCATTCCCTCCTGGAATAAATGAGAGGCTTCTATTGTAGAATAGACTTCTGTTTCACAAAATCCTGGGTTTTCTACTTTGCTTTTCAGATTCATTTCTGTCCTTTTCTCCCCCCTCTTGTGCAAGCCTTATTGTCTTCCTTTTCAACTGCAATTATCACTTTTCAACACTAATCCCTTTCCCAAGCAGCCTAGATTTTCACCCCTTTGTACGGATCCAGGTTCCTCAACTTTTGATCCAGTAACTGGCTTATTTTACTCTCTAATCCCTCATTTGCCACCTCTGCATACAACTTGGATCCTTCCCTACACAAACAACTCATTTTCTATGCTCATTACCTCTTTTGTACTTTTAACCTCAGCCTCTCTAATTCATAGGATTACCAATTCCTTTTCTGTCCAATAAACCTTGTTCTTTTCTTGTTTTATTTAATCTTATTTTCTCAAAATATGTTTTAAGCTTTTTTTCTTCTATTTAATTCATGTTTAATACTCAGACTTTAGTTGAACACTTTAAGTTGTTGCTTTGTATGGTGTAATAAAGAAAATCAATGATAATCAAAAAGCATACCAAAACACACAAATGAGAAGTAAAAAAGATTTGTTGCAGTGGCATGTATGCAAATATATAACATTGTTAAATTATATTATCTCCCTATTGAATTGCGATGATCCTCTGTCTGTAGTGGCAAACAAAATAGAAAAAAAAAAAAAGGCTTCCTTTGTACTGGCCTGTATAAGCATAGAGAGGAGTTTCAAATGCCTAGCATCAAGTTAAAATTACCAACAATTTCTGAGAGTTATGAAATAAAAATGTTTCAATCAACCACAGCATCTAGCCAAATGCTCAAAATCTGGCCAGCGTCACCAGACACAGACAGAGTCCTGCCACAGCCAAGATTTTTAAGTTCCAAAGATAACTTGATGCATTCCTTTGGACTTCACTGATATTTCTCCCTAAATATAGCTTCTGTTTGAAGGAAAAGAAAAACAACCAAAACAAAACAAAACAGAAAAAAGGTGCAAAGGGAACACAAAATAGTTCAGACAAAGAACCATTTATATCTTTAATTGTAATAAATATTTTATCCATAGGTATCTTCTATAGACACAGAAGAGTTTTGTCCACTTTCCTGGCACCAATGGCTTTAATAAGACAGGAAAGACTCTCCACCTTTAGGCAGAGAGGCATGGACTGGTGAAGCAAGGACATTCACATGCCAGATCCCACATCTGGGCAAGAGCTCCCAGGGTACCATTTTTGGCTGCAGGAGCTGGAGGGCCCAGGGACGTGCAGGAAGCTGCGCACTCACACTGTGACAGGGAGCCAGGGTCCCCGCGCTGGGAGCTGGGCTGAGAGCTGGCTCTTCCACTCCAGCTCCTCCACTGACAGTCCCTGTGTGAGTGATAGAGCTAGCACAGCCTCAGCTCCCTCAAGAATACTGTCAGTGTTTCCCTGCATGTTTATATCCCAAATATTTCCGGTTTACACAAGATATAAATAGGCATTGCTGTAGAAGGACCCCGGTTCAGTTTTACATTTGTGACATCTGGCTCAGCTAGAAGTTTACACCACTGAACAGATATGTCTTCAAAGATAAGTCTTTAAAAGTGAACAATCCACTATACACTGTACTTGGATTACATTCTTCCAGAACATCTGCAGTGGTACAAACATCCAGAAAGCAGAACAGATTGCAAGGATTTAAACCTACTTTACTGTTAGTTTTATGCTTTTACAGTTTCATGCAAAAAGCTCTGAAGAGTGAAACCAGTGGTGTAAAGGAGGTTAATGGGATTGATTTGTCAAACTACGTGAATTTCCATAATATTGAAATGATAGATTTTTTCCCTCAGAAATGTAAGGATTACTATCAGATGTCTAGAGGGCAAGTACCAAGGCACAGAAGTATATGAACCCTTATCAGACTATCTTTAATGTGCAGTATTGTTAGAAATAATGTAATTAAGGATAGCAATAAGGATTCTGAAAAATAAATTATGCTAATTATATTATCATTTAAAAATTATAATTAAATATTCAATTATAAGAAATACAAAGGAGATTCAACAATTACATGGCATGTTTCTGTCATGGTGAATATGTTTTAAATTAACATAGCAGCTCATTATAACCAGCTGATTTTATCCAACTACATATGACAGTTTTATTAGGTACTTCCACTAACATTTAAAACAAACTCAATATACAATATTATGGAGACACTTCCATCCCACTTGCTTAAGCTAATGATATTTGTTGGAAGAACTCATATAACTATGTTCAAATGTATGAAAATGGGGAAATCCTTTTTCTTTTGTGCTACTTTTTGCTCAGCTGAGTAAAAATGAGCTCATAGAGCTCATTTACATTTACATAGAGCTCATTTACTCCTACTCGGGACTGGCACAAGGCAAACAGGGATTTCTTAGAAAGGCTTCATCACCAAAACTGGAGATTGTCCTGTACTACCTAGCCTGCATACCTCACTGTTCAGGGCAGTTCCTAAAATCTGCTCTGAAAGATGTTTATTCAAATATTTGTTGATGTTTAAGAACCACTTGGGACCTAAGTTAAGTGGTTTCAGAATAAACAGGCATTATGCAAAGCAGTCAATTTAAAACTTTGCATTCCCTTTCTTAAATAAAATGAGTTCAAGCAAGCTGCAAGTGGCTAAAAGTTTATCCTAATAATTTCCTTCCTTCCCCATTCCTAAATACATTATAACTATTTTAGTACACACTTTTGGAAACATGTTAAGAAGAGAGGAAAGGAAATTAGGCTATTTCTAAATTGAAAAGAAAAAAAATAAAATAATTTATAGCAAAAAAACCACCCACCTGCATTATCACTTATTAAAATTCTGTTACATGGTAGGAGCAATTTGATATACAAAGTAGGAGTAAATATAAGCTTTTCTTTTTTGGCCAGAAGTTTAACTTTTTGAAAGTAATTTGTAGTACTGTATGCAGTAAATCCCTAAAGCCTCAGTTCAAACACTATTTGAATCATATGTCAGCTCAGAAAATAAAGATAAATTGAAATTTATAATGAAATATCTGTTTATGTTGGGTAAGGTAATCTAAAAACTACAGATTTCCCTCAAACATTTTTTCTTCATGCAAATTCTAAATGTTTCTATTAAATTTTTAAACAGAGGTTGCATTCTATTTAAATATAGGTGGATTCTATGTACAAGATAAAAGAAAACATGAAGATAACTTCATATAGCCTAGTTTAATAAAAAAGCCTCTAAACCCCACCAATTTAGATGCTTAGTGATAGGTAAGACACCAGTTATTTTAAGTAGACTCCTGTATTGCCACTATATGTTCTTAAATAAAGATCAAGTCCTCTTCATACCTGTTATCATTCTCAAGAGAAGAACCATAGTAATATTACAATCAAATCAACATTGAGCTGTATGCAAAGATAATATTAGAAACTTATTGGGAGAGAAATAAAGCCACACACTTGTACCTCTGAGAACAGCATAAGCTTTTCATGACCTGCAGTTTACAGAACTCACAGTAACATCTGGCAGTGCTGTCCAACACCTATACCCTCTTACAGCACTCCTTTGAAAAGAGAAGGTCCCAACTTAAGAGTCTACAAATGGTAGTATCTATAATTTCTGTACAGTTCAAGCTCTTGCTTCTCTCATGGTACCTTATTTAATTGGTTGCCAAATATACTCTTTCATCTTATCTTAAGTGACTAAAGCAATGGTCAAAGTTCTCCTCAAGGCAGACAAATTAGAATAATGCACAGAGAGCCAGCAAGCATTTTCACACTGTAAGCAATACTGGCCTGTATCTTTCAGCAGCTAGGGTGCCATGCCCTCAAACATCATCACCCATAGCTAGGCTGCCCTCACATCATCACTTGTTGAATGTTGCTTCATTGACCAGAACAGGTATCCTGCAGTATTCACACACATCAGAAGCCCGGGTTTCCAACCCACCCAACCCAGTCATATCAGCTATTAGCAGGACTTGTCAGATACTCTGAGGTTAAGAACAAGTTAAGCAAAATGGAGAACAAGTGATTTTACCTGTGTTAATATTGTAAAGTAGGTGCTTTTGTCATTTAATCTATGGTACAATCTAATGCCTACACAACTGCTCCAGGGGTCACTCACCAAGCCTCGAAGAACTTCCAAATCCACTGTGACATTGCTCAGAGAATCTAGAGAACACCTCGACAAAACGTTTTTAAGAAGCAGTCCACCAACCAGAAAAAGGGAAATGCAGTTGGTGAAGCTGCCCAGGAAGGTTAAGGCAAAAGGGCTCTCCCTTTTGAGACTCACAGGAAATGTGTGTTATTGATTCCTCCAAAACTGTCTTTTCCATACAGCTTTTGCTGTCCTTCTTTATAGTCTCATGTGACACACTTTAAGAAAAAGTTAGAGGAATTTCCCTTCTCCCAAGCTGACCCCTGTGTTTTGTCTATATACATAGAAATTACATGAGAGAAACAGAAACAAATCCTTACAGGAAAGGTATTTAATAAATCTGTTGTCAGGCCCTATCAGGTCACTTTGTTCTGTCACTTTATCATACCAATACACTCCTGTCTCCAGGTGATAGGAACATTTGCTAGTAAACAAATGAAAGTAAGTTAATTATGATGATGATGCCAAGATTGACCTTTTCCCAGCTGTTCTCCTACTCCCCATCATCCCCAAGGTATTTGGAAATCAAATATGAAGCAGTGTTACTAGTAACTCAATGAGCTAACAACTGGTAATATTACGTGTTCTGGATTTTAACTTTTCCTTATAGTAAAGCTAATTACCCAGGCCTTACAAATAAAAATAAACAAATAAGAGAAAGTTTCACTACATTCTTGTGTAGGAAACAAGAACTTCCATGCACTGCCTTCTTTTCAGAGTTGCCCAGCAATTCTCACTACAGCATTTAGTGATATTCAGTGTTAATTCCACCACATTAAACTACAGCACTGGAGCAGGGGAAATGACAAATTAGGAGAGAAGGTTAGGAAGGGTGGTATCTTCACCTAGTAGAGGTATTCTCCCCTCTTCCAGCTCTTTCAAAGTATGGTATCTGCACATAACACAGTCTTGCAGGTGAATGAGATCACACACATGACCTATTTAGCCATCTAGTTTTATGTCTGGCAAGAGAAGTCTGCTGTGTTTCAGGTTCATAATGAGCACCAACAAGGGTGTTGCCCTTGGGGCTGATAAGTGCTCTCAGTCTTAGGCTGGTGCAGGTTGATAATCTGATGAACTAGAAGGTCTCACAGAAATATGACCATTCTCTGCATAACAAATGCACATACTAGCATTTCCTATTCTGAGACTTTTCACAGCTACCCGCCTGGTACTAGCCTATTAGTAGTAAGGAGAGAGCACTCCCCTTCCTTTCATCCTCCCTGCTCTCTCCAAGAAAATACTAGTCACAGCAAGAGAATGCAAGGCCAAGAAGGACAGCTACACTGGTGACTTCTGTACTGACTTCCTGCCTCTTCAGATAATGATAGGTAGGAACAGTTCAAAAGCTTGTTGACAATGAGATCAAGAGGAGTCAGTCCATGTACATGCAAGGATTCAACCTGTGTAACCCTCATCTCCTCATTTTCACAGATTTTCAGAATCAGCTAGGTTGGAAAAGACCTTTGGGATCATAAAGCAACACAAGCAACCATGCATTTGAAAGAGATAGCCAGCCAGCAGTCCACACTGCATTCAGGCCTGCCTTGCTCAACTAGGAAGATAATACGGAGTTTTGTATCCGCTGTGTCAAGTGCCCCATTCTAGGTAATGGATGCTTTTATTTGGTCCCTCTTTGTCATACAAAAGCACAGTTTGCATTTTCAGACACTAAGTGCTGTCTACACCCCTCTCTTAGCTACACTTCTGTTAACTCAGGGAAAGAATGGTTAGATTGTTTTTAAAAAGTTAGAACTGATAGTTCCCAACCTAGTCTTAAGCCACTGGAATAAGGTAGAGAGAAAAATACAGTATATGCTAACATTTTCCCCTGTTTAATAACTTGAATAAAGCTTTTTCATCTGAACAGAGTGCAGAGTCATGCTGCAAATAAGGCAGGTATATGCTGCGTCATCACTTGCATTAAAAAATCCCAATTGAACAAGACACCAGGAAAACCAGATTTTCTGTAGGCAGAAGGAAGGAGGGTGACAAAAGTTATTGCTCTCTGAAGAAAACTGGAGCACAGAAATGCTTAATATGTCTATTAAATTTGAAAAGGAAAATGCAATAGCTTTGCTTCCCATGGATTGCATTTTTCATCCACTTTGTATTTCCCAGCAAAGTCAGTTGGACTCTTTCCACAGACTTCGCAGAGAGCTGGATCAAAGCCGTTCTACCAAAACAATAGCTTTCCCATTTGTCCCAGTTCACTAGAACATTTAGGCATGTGAATGCCACAAGGGAAAGAAAAGGACTATTTGACTGAGAGATGAGTGCTTTCCCCCACAGGAATACAATTTCTGAAGACTAAAGCAGCCATGCTTCAGCCATCATTGGTACATTTACTGTATCTTTCCTTGAGGGAAAAATTCTCCTGCTTTATTTCTAAAAAGGTGCTAAAAGGCTATGGAGTACCTTAAGCTTCCAGAATTTTGCATTGCAGTTGGCAAGCAAAGGAAAAAGGCAGTGTAATAGCCAGTGACACAGAAGATGAAGTATTACATTGCTTTGCTTATTATATTATCACAGCTATTTCTCTGAAGATTGCAAGATCATTGGAGAATTACAGCTTCACATCCTTATCTCTTGCTCCCTCTCATAAAGAGATGGTCATTTCCTGGATTATAAAAGGGCAACTTAAATAACTTCCACATGTTTCAGGGCAGCTTGCTGAAATACAAATCTATATAACACAAAAGAATAGCAAAACAGCATTGAGAAAGGATAAAGTAACGGATTTTATTCTGTCTCTTTTCCATACTCTAGAAATATATATGTGGGACAGAAAGTCATCTCAGTTCACATGCCAACAAAAGCCCTGATGGGGCTGTCACTGTCAGCATCAACTAGAACTGCCTTCAGCCACCACATGCTGTGTGAGAGCTAACCAAATCCCTCTTAGCCCTGTGTATAGGGGTGAGATACCTTCCCAAAGCACTTGCATTTAGTACATTTCACATGTGCCTGAAAAATTGAGCCAGATACTTGCATTTCTATTCTATCTCTTAATAAAATTAAGAGGGAAAAACTATGAATATTTAATCCCTGCCTCATCTTTACAGCTAAATAAATTCTTAGACTGGGGATCTTTTTCATCGGGTGACTATTAGCACACTACACTTTTAAGCAATAGAATTACATACTGATAGCATGGTGGGTCTTCACAGCTGAATTTGATTCCCGTTGTGATATTTTAATAACAAGGTAAAACCAGCATTCACATAATAACAGGCTGATCAGAGTTTAAAAATAAATCTTCTCTTCAAAAGTAACAGCAGCAGCACATTCTCCTCTCTGCTGCTGCTTTCGGAAATTACTTTATTTGGGTACCAACTGTCAGAATCACGGAAACATTTTGAAGAGTGAGAATGCTGAAATACTTTCTATAGCAGTGATCACAGCTGCCATGCAGATGACAGCAAATGAATTTTCAAGAGAAGTAAAAGACACTTAATAAATGTTTGTCATATTACCTGCATATCTCAATCCTCCTAAGGTAAAATATAATTGATAAGAGGTTTTATAAATACATTTTCTCCTTTTATCCAAAGTTCAAATAAAATATAAAATAAAGTAGGCTCTGACACTGAACTATAGCTTTAACAATCGAAGTGTCATCTATGTACAATGGTAACTATGTTAATCATATATTTTACAACACTAAAACAGTAAGAAAGCTCAATACTTTGCTAAAACCACTCAAAATTATTACTAAGAAAAATTTTAAGTTTGAGAAATATTATATTAGAAGAGTGCCATTGCCATTAAAATATGCAGTGGCATATTTTTAATTTTAAGAAATTAATCTTTTAAAAGTATAAGAATGTTTCCACTTTTAAGATACATTCTGTCAGGAAACACATTGGAGCAAGTTGATAAAATTATTTCTAGACATATGGCTGGTTTTATTTAGAGAATTCAGAAAGATTTTTTTATCACTTCTTCAGATATTTACACACTCCTCTTCCTTCTCTCCTTTCCCCAGACCACAGGGATCACTGAAAGAGTCCTCATTAGAGCTTCCCAGAAAGTCACAGCAAGTCTTACATGTCTCCTTCAAACTGAAGTAGTTCATTCTTTTAAGGTAACTCCCCACTACTCTCATTGGGGCCTTCTTATACAGATGAGATGGCAAAAGACTTTGCCCAGCATCCACTAAAGTCTATCTAAACTAACAATAAGGACACTTTAATACCTATTAAACACACTTCTTAGCAACTAGTTTGATGCCTTCCATTTATAAACGCCTTCAGAGCTATTGAAATTCTGATTCATAGATTTCACTTGCACAGTGAGGTTCACACTCAAGTAGCACAAAAAAAAACAATCTGAACTCGGTGTCATGGGGGATGAGTTATGTTCACAATACCATGTAATTTCCCCATGATATACAACAACATCCAGTCTCTGCTTGTATGCCCAGTGTATGGCATCACCTAAAAAATACAGAAGTGCATCAAAGAATCAAATCCACAAAACCTTGAAAAAATAATAATTTTCACATAATCAGATATGGAAATATAGGCACAAGGGAAAAAAGCGCAATATCTTGGTAAAAAGCACTTTTCCCTCTAATGACTATTACATGACAAAAAAAAAATCATAATTAACTACACAGATCATTTTCTAGGAAAGCCAGCTAGAACTGACTCCTCAGAACACAAAAACAAAGCAGTTATGTGAAAGTCCTAGAAGCATGAAAACTGTGCTTCAGCAATATGAAAGTGTAGAGGCTCTGATAGTAACAGGAAAACCCATAAACACAGAGTTCTCTTTTGAGTGAATAATTTACCCCCATGCTTAACTATGGCAACAGCAAGCTTTCCCTTAGCACAAACACATAGAAGTGAGATGTCAAATGACAATGACCAGCAAGAAATACCTAAGGATTGGCAAGGTCTGAAAATAAAGGAAAATAAGGGAAAGTAGCTTTGTATGATTTTAAAATACCCTTCACAGGCTCTCATCAGGTTGTTTGGACTCCTGGGCTGGCCTCATCTGCAATTACTTTAGAGCATTTGTTAAGGGTCCAGACATCACTTTTGTTACTGTGATCCTGTCCATCTTTCAGAAAATTCTCATAAGACTGTTCCTATCATAGCTATGTGTAAATGTGTAAATTTGTATTTGAATAATTCAGAGGAAAACTAAAATAATGCTAATAATGTTCAACAAAGATGAAGATCTCCATCCCAATTTATAGGTGATTCAAAACAAAAAAATTTCATCTTGAAACTTTACAATGAGGTTTCACTTAAAATTCTTTCAGTTCTTTTTCCCTGGATTTATTAATTTTTTAACGTTTAAATGCATAAAAGTAATTACAATTCCTCCCCTTCCCCTACAGAGAAAGAAGATTTTCGGTTTGGAGGTTTGGGTTGGGGTTTTTTTTGGCTACTGCTTGCTAACTTTTTTCTCTTCCTTTAAAATGTCACCATTAAAAAGAAACCATATTTTTATAAAGACAAAAAAGGCAAAGCTTTTCATTTTCTATCAGATGCATCTAGTTTGAATAAGCATATTCCTTTATAGAACATCAACTAGAATGAGTAATTATTCCCCTCTCATTCTACAAATCTAAAATGGTTGGCTGGCTTATATACATGAAATTTTTTAGTGTAGGGACATAAATCTCCAACATTTCCTTTACATGCAAGTGACAAATCTTTGCCTTTTTACTTCAATGTGTCAGAGAGCTCTGAATTCTATTTATACATAGGAATAAAACTGTTCTTCATTTCTTACCCTAAGGCCTTGTCTTGACAGATTTCCATTATAGCTTTTTGTCTGAAAAACTAGATGCCTTTTATCATTTTTCTCTGTCCATGTTCCCAAGAATCAGTCTTTATATAACATAATGTATTTTCATTCAGCTGTATTACATTAGCCACTACAAACCTCTCTGTATGTGTGTCCACAATGCTGAGACACCATTCAGAGCAAAGCTAATTGAGACAACAAAGTTACGCTTCTAGTTCCAGTCTGGTAGTTCTGATGTGAATACTTTCCTCAGCCAAGGAAATGGGATAAGAAATCTTTTCTAGTAAGAAAATACCTTAATTTCTAAATCATGGGTGAGTAAAATTGGACAGAAGCTGAAAGGACATTACTGATGCAGGCTTAGACAGGAGCTGTAGGAGTTTCCACACATCTGTAGCACTCACTATTTTCCTTCTCATACTGCTAAAAAAAGAGGGAAGAAATTCACCAAAATGTTCAGCATTGATCTATCTGTGTTCGTGGTAAGGCCTATAGATTCTGCAGTGGCTTTGCTAGAGCAACCACCCCCAGAGAGAGTATTTTCAAAGGCTGCCTTAAAATTTCTGACTATTAGCATCACTGCTAATGCAACTGCAAAGATTTACCATCACTGTTACCTGCAAATATCTAGATTGATAGAACTGACTGTCTTCTCATATGGTAATAGTTGGGTCCTCAATTTTCACAGTGTTTATTCATACAAAGAAAATTTATTCCTGTGACCTTTGCTTCCTAAAATTAAACAGAATAAATGGAGAAATTATTCTATAATAGAAACCCACAGCATGACTATTGGCAGTTCAACTCCAGAGACTTTTACCTTTAATCCACACCTCATAAAACCTATAATGAAAATTACAATTAAATACACCAGGCAATAATAATAATAGGGTGCTGATTAAAAAGGCCAGTAATGTTATTCTGTTCTGTCAGTGCCATAAACAGATGCAAAGAGAATAATCTGATAATAATTAATTCATGACTAGTGTTCATGTTTTTCAACCCGCTTTGAATGAAAATTTTGGTTAAAGAAAATCTAGTTACTAACTCTTATTTGAACACCAGTAGGCATAAAGGGCAAGTGATACGTGTAAGACATATATAATGCAGCTGCCACGACTGTATTAGAAATTCATCTCACAGACCTCTGAGAATTTCTTTTTAACAAATATGTTTGTGAAATATTTTTTCAATATTCTTTCCCTTGTGTATTGAAGACAAGAAAAGAGGAGTTTGCAGGTAATTGTATCAACCTGCTTTAGTTTCTCATCACCACCACCTGAAGTGTAATTAACTGTTGTATTTTTTCAAACATCAGCTTATCTCCCACTACACACACAGCTTTCTAATATGTGCTATCAAGCACCTTTTATTTTTTTTCCCTGTTTAGCCAAGCCTCTGTTATGAAAGAAGAGAATCCATTCTAGGGTACGATTAAGAAAATGTTGCTTCCTGATCTGAATTTTAAGTATGCTTCTAGACAAATAACTGATGCAGCAATAAATATAATTTGAATCAACTGTTCATTAATAATGTATGGTACTCACATAATTATATCACCACCATTTGCAATGTTTTAGAGTCATTTGAACTTTGAGACTCAGGTCTCAAAAATAAGGAAACTTTGCCCTATGGGTTTCGTCTGAGTCATGACTTTTCAGATAATCTAGACTACACCTTTTCTTACACATCCCAAAGAAGACAGGAATGGCTTTTAGCCTCCCATGCTGGGTTTTATCAGAATAAAAGATAGGGTCTTTTAAAATAGTGGGAACTCCTCTCTGGTGCGTAAAACACAATAACAGTACAAGAGACTTTGAAATCTCTCACCTTCTCTGCTCAGCCTGCCTTTTCCAAAAGGACCCTTTTGGTCATGCTTACACTTTCTCTGAGGTTTCTTGTTCCTTTCGGCCTCCCCCACCAGTCTCTCTTGAGACCCAAAGGCACTACACAGAAAGTCACCCCAGCTGCTTCCCATGTGTTTCCTCCTTGCTGTTCCCAGGAATTACCATTCTCCTGCACATTTATTTCTCCCCTTGGGAACAAGCTGTCATCCTCCTTCCAGAGCCTTCATGGAAGCTGGCACACAGCCCACAGGACAAGATAAATGGGCAGCTGCCTACTTCCCCACCACAAGCAAGAGAGCAAACAAAGGAATTAAATAGCAATATAGCCCGCAACATTTTAATAGAGACTTATTCCTGTAGCAGTGAAGGATCTAACTAAAGACTACAGGACTTTAGAGAGAGTATATTGTTCTGATATTCACTGCCAGTTTTTAAAAGCCCATCTTCATTCCTACCATTCTGCAATTCCCCCCCCACTTCTATGCATCCAGCCTCTCAGACAGCTTACAAAGCTTGAGTGAAGAAGGCATCCAGGCAAATCATTTAAGTAATTAATGAACCACCAAATTTCAAGATATATTTAACATGCCTACTGCAATACTTGCTTTTGTTGGATTCTCTTCTCTATTTTCACTTTTTTCCCCCCTCTTCTTTCTTCAAAAAGTTTCTTGCTTTATCTCTGCATAGCAAGCCACATCTAGGTCAGGCACTTGGCAAATTCACAGGGTGGACCTTCATATTGATTTATCCCTTGTGAAAGGAAGAGTGCTGTATTATAAAGATCTCGACAAAAAGCCACAAGAATCTCAGTAGTCTATAATCTTGCCCACGATCTCCAAAGCTTCCTGTGTAAAATTTAAATTTGCAGGAAATAAAGCCATGGATAGTAGCCAGTGTATGCTTAGTTATGTGTTAAAATATGGATTCAGTTTCCAGATCTGATATGAGTTTCCTCCATTATTTTCCCCAAGCCTCCATTTTTATCTTCAGGTCTGTACATTTAAGATATTGGTATTCCCCTGCATCCTTCAGAGATTCTAGATAAGCTTTCTGAAGGACTACACCACGGACCTGACAGGAAAAATATAAAGGAAAAACAAAAATCCCTGAAGAAAACCTCCTAAACAAAGGTTACCATAAACAAAGAGTAGGTTTCTCAATGTTATTGACATGATTTAAAAGCTGTAGAAGAGGTATGCATGAAAAAAAAACCAAAACAAAAACCAACAAACAAACAAACAAGCAAGCAAAAAAAAAGCAGTGTTTGAATCATAGTACCTGAAGTGGTCAGATAACAGCTGACTACATCGTCATTTCCAGTTTCCACTTTTCATACACAATATTGAACATGGTACAGTCTATATAGGAGCAAACTCTCAAAGAAATCTACTATGCAGCAGTAAACTTTACATTTGAAGATTCATAATTAATTGATTTTAAAATATTGTCTCCATGAGCAAATTTTAACAGCAGCACATACACAAGTTAGGAAATTCAAAGTCACTTTCAAGTGCAAAGTTACTTTAAAAGTGCAACTATAAATCAAAATTAGAGACACATAGATAACATCATGACTCCAGATCTCTATTTGTATTTGTTAGAAATAGAAATGTTTCTTGTTAATAAAACAAAAAAATACTTGCGTGTCAATGACAGCCAAGCTTTGTAAATGCTCTATTTTCTTTAAGATTAAGGATATTACCTTTTCCCCCTGCTTTTAGAAAACTACTAGAAGCAGAAAGACTAACAATACATAATAGTGGAGTCCTGCATTTAACTGGTGCTAAATATTCACTGTTTTTCTGATGCTTTGAAATCTAAATTAATTATTTTGAAAATTTATTTCACTATTTGCATAGGATAAAACTAAACTTACTCAACAATTAGTTTTAAATCCTAAAATATGAAACTAAATTCAAAAAGAAATTCAATAGAAAAGTGTGAAATTACTAAATTGCAGTTGAAGCTCATAATAGCAATAAAAAGTATCAGTGTAAAAGTCTAGTGCACGTACTTCACATTTTTCTTCAAGTTCAATTTTAAGTAACTCCATAACATTTAACTATTTTTTCTTTCAACACCAGAACTATTAATCTTGCCAATGATTTTGGCACTGTTATCACTATCAGTTCATTTGAAGTCAGACTTGCACCTGGCTTCTGATTGCTGGCACCCATTTAAAAATTTAAATCAATTAAACCTATTAGTATGTTCTCTGTGATGCACTTTAATTTTTATAGTTATGCATTATTAATGTAATCATCTCAGCAAGTCCTATGTCATATAAAGAGGAAAAAAAATGGAAGGATTCAAGCTACAGGAATTTAAGTAGTTCAGAAGTTACAGTGCTGTATATTACTTTAATATTAAAATAAATAATTTGGTGAATATTCACTGTAACTTTTATATAATTGACTCACTCTAGAAGAAACATGAGTAAAGCTGACAGAAGATTAGTACAAAAGCAACTGCAAGGGGGCAATTTATGTAAATAAATTATTCTATGTGAATATCAGATTTTGTTACTAGATTTCTGTACTGAAACAAAAGTAGTCCTCCCTAAAACCAAGCATGAACAGTGCATATAACAGAGGCTCAATTTGTAATATCCTGTCTGTATTTGACAACTGATATGTACATTATTCAGAGAAAGGTGAGGTTGATTGCTGCTGCAATCCCCTTAATGAACCCATTCCCTAAGCAAAAACAAGAGTAGATTTTAATTCGAAAAAAAATTTTCAAGATTAAACAAGTACTGAGTGTCATTCAAATGATAGTGATGGAATCCCAAAAACAGTATTTGAAAGTCTGCTCAGTGCTAAAGATTTTGTCCAAGAGTTTATGTTTTGAAAAGAAAGCTCATAGCAGTAGTTTGTTGGTGAGGACAAAAGCTCCTGTCTCTCTAAAATGTGCTTCTGTTAAAAATCAGCCAACTGAAACAAGATTTCTTCCTCCTTTTTTTTCCCTTATTTACTTACAGATGCATCTTTCAACTATTACAGACCTTCAGTTCTTCCCATAATGCTGAAGACATTTTTTTTTAAGCTGTATCCCTTATATAACCTTTCTTCAACTAATGATCACCTGTAAGTAACCCCATTTTAAATAAAGGTCAAAATTTTATACCCACTAGGGTAAGCAGGGCTGCAGAAAATGAAACTAAAGCATGCTATATTTTATTGCTCCTGACATAATTTTTAAGACGGGTTTCCACTATTAGAATTAATTAGTTTTAGAGTTTTATATGTCATTGCTGGTTAAACTTCGTGTTAATGGGCTTCGGTTCAACAAGAAAGACCTCTTTGGAAATGCCAGTTCATGGAATACAGTTGTTCATCATACCTCTGGAGCAGTAAGAAGGGCACACCATCTGATAGCTGTAGCACAGAAAGCAAATGCTATTTCATGCTTCACAGCATCAACTAATCATAGCAGAGGCTGTGACAGATCAGCTTATGGGCTGCATCAGCTCCCTGGGCTGGTACATTCTGAGAGCTGCCTCAGCTGAAGCCTGTGCAAAAGAGCTCTGTAACAGGACCCAAATGGCATTGCTGAGGACCCAGGACAGCAATCCTGATGGCTCTCATCCTGCACACCAGTTTACAACCCTTGCTCTCCAGCAAGGCTGAAGAGCTACAATTTGGCACATTTGGGCTAATAGGAAGAAATCTACCACTCCAGTCGAGAGAGGCTAAGGACCCTCACCTTCCTTTAGAGGCACTGGGAAATGAGCAGGATCAACATCAGTACAATGCTCACAGAGCACACACACTTGTCTGTCAGCTTGAAAGGCAGGCTGAGGCTGTCACACTGTCCTGTACAACCTCTAGCTCCTGTAATTCATCACCACCATGGAACAGGAGAAACTGTGCTTTTAGAAAACAGATGAATGTTCATAATTTTTCCAAGTCAGACTTACCACACCTTACCCAGTGCTGCCAACCCTACATTTTTATTTTAAGCCCAGGATCTGAGATGGATTTTAGCAAATCTCATAGACAGACAAACTACAGGTATGGCAGTGAAAGCTTCAACATTACCTTATAGCCTATAAGGACAGGTTTGTCAATATGGCCTAACTAACAGATGCCACACACAACTATTGAAGCAGAGTTCAACAAAAGTCACAGTAAGAATTGTTTTAGGGGCAAAATCCAATAGCAGATGTTCACAGAATAAAAATCACTGCAGATATAAGGCAAACCAATTTACCCTGCCAGCCCCAAGCAGCCTTCAAGCAGACACTCTTTGAGACCTCTGACATTTGAATCAGTATCTACTGTAAGTTTCTGCTGGTATGTCTAAAGTCCTTTAAAGATATTTTTGCTTCCGATCTGCTTACCATTCGGGGACAACTAAATGCACAAGTATTAGTTCCTAAAAGTTCAGAATAAAAATCAGATTTTGGTTGAGCAGCTTAGCCTTGAATCTTATATGATTCTCAGATTATTTCAATAGATAATGCTAAATGAACTGAGGTTTAGACCACACAAATAGACAGACTAAAATGTAATCATAAAAAAGGAAGAAAAATTTATGTCTCACTCAACATTTACTGAATTTCAAGGTCAATAATTCAAAGAGGACATGTACATAGTGAAGTAAAACACAAAGTCAAAATTGCACAAAATGTGTTATATGCATGCAGAATATCTGAAAGCCTGGCTCACTCACAGTAGCTCACATGGCTACAAAAAAAAACAAAACTGAAACTAATCACAAACCCACTACTGTCTCAGTAGAAAAGACCAAGATTTTATTTTCTTCTTTTGTATAATAAATATCCAATCTCACTCCCCCTTCTAAACATTTTTCCTTGGTTTCAATTTACTCAAGAACAAAGAAGGCCAGAAAGGTTAGATGCTATTTCAAAGCAGGAGGAGGGAAAAAGAGCCTTATATTATTCCCCCTCAACCCTCCAATCTTCAATGCATATCTGATTTACTGTTTGAATCAGAATGTGGAGAAGAGTATTATGAGCCAGTCTTGTTGCTCAGTGCAACTTTATGTGCACACACAAAGCACCTTCAGCTGGAAGGATAGAAAGAACTAGTAAGAAGGTTCATAATTATCACCAAGAGAACTGAATTTTTTTTTCATCTCTTAGAGGCACATGGAAGCATATTTGAACACTGTAACTGTAGGGAAGAAATAACAAATTTAAAAGTTCACAGACAGGATAGGGGATGTTGGATCTAGAGAGAAGAGGTGAACATCTTGACAAGGACAGAGAAGGCAGGAAAGAGGAGGATGAACATTTTATGAGGTATGAGAAAAACAAAGACACAATTAAGAAGGGGTTGAAGGGAAAAGAAGGATTAAAAAAGAAAACACTGGAGACTGTGGAAGGACAATGCAATGCAGAAACAATGAATAAGAAATGGTGAGGAAAAAAAGATAAATAATGTGAGAACACCAAGACATGAAAGAAGGAAGAAGAAAGGACAGGCTAGAAAACAATATGTGATGAGATAAGCCAAAACAGTCACAAAAATTCACAACTAGCCCACGGTGACCAGGGAGAGGGAATTCAAAGCATAGAATTTCAAGAGTAAATATTCGTTCAGGTATATGAGGTGTCAAAGCCAAACTGGGGCACCTCAAATGTGATTCTACAAAGGGTTATTATACTCTTCAAATTTTCAGGTACAATACAATTTGACAAAGCACTCACACTACTGATTACTGCTTAGAATAAAACTTTGCAAAGCAACTATATTCCTGCAGCATTCTTGATATGTCTGTTGGTCCAGATGTCACTCTTGCTATAGCTACATATCTATGATGTCAGACAACACTGGGAATGTTTCAAAGACTTGTTATCAAGGACAGGATTCTGAGGATGTTTTGGCTGTCCAGGGTTATCCTTTATCCTTCACAGGAAGCTCTAAGTTTCTACTAAGCAAAGTCTTTATTTCCAGGGCTAGGCTGTGTTTTACATTCTTTTACTTAAGCATGAACAATGCCAGAGTCTCCAGTAAAACTCCACTGCCTTATTACATTACAGTATAATGTAATGTAAACTTGTTTGTATATATACACACATATATATGTATTACACATCTATATATATGCACACATCTAAGTTAGTACACTTTACTATAAAAACCTACTGATAGAATAGGAAAGAATTTTCATAAGACAAATAAACATTCTTTAGCTATAACAATTTTTAGAAAACAAACACCTCTGATTTATGTTTAAATGGCCCTAAAGGACAAAGATTTTAAAGTTGAAAGAAAGAATCTCCTTTCCTACACCACTGATCCCTCACTATTTTCTAATCCCATCAGCTATTTACCAATCAGTGAATCTGTAAGAGGGTATTTCCCAGGTGAACTGTTACTGTCTGTGTATTCTGGGCACAACACATATTTTCTATTTTTATTATTTCTTTAGATTTATAGAAGATATCAGGCATTCTGGAGGGGCCTTTTCTGTGGTGTAGTGTTGGAGTCTAAGACATCCCTTTGGGAGTCCAGAGTTGCTGAGACCCTGGTCAGGGGGCTCTGAGACCCTGGAATGATGCCCAAAACATCTGTGGGTTTGATTAGAGCCCTTGAAACAAATTACCAGCTTTATATGAGAACTTAAAAGTCACAGAAGTTTAAGTGGTGTTATCATAAAGTGAAAATGTAGATTTTAGGATTTTTGGGAATGGGGATTTTAGAACACAAGATGGAGGAAAAAGCACGTGTTTGGTCTTTCTTTGTTCTTCTTCTTCATCTCCATTTTCTATTGTGGAGTTGGCACTTTTGGATTGGTTTCGAGTAGAAGTTCACTGTCTAACATAGATGATAGTAATTGGGAAATAATTGTAAACATCATGTACGTGGTTTTTAGTATAAAAAGATAACACTGCCCTGAAGGGACAGAGAGTGTGCCATGGCTGCCCTGCAAGACAGACCTCGCTGGGCTGAGAGAAAATATTACAGATAAGAAAATAATAAACAACCTTGAAACCGAAAAAACTAAAGAGCTCAGATTTATTCCACCTCGGGCACACGAACTGCCAGACAAGAACTTTTACACGTTCTCAGGGAAAAAACCAAAACAGATTCCGAGAGTGTAGAATCCTGTGCAAGAGTTTCACAATCTAATCAATGTCATTACAACAAACAGAAATTGTTCCACACTCCTGAAACAGCCCTATCATAGTCTACAGACCAAAGAAAACACCAGGGGAACATAAAAGCACCCATATCCTTTCCAGTGATGTCACAAAAATATCTCAATAACTGCCTGTTCTAGGTGACCATAACAAAAAGTACTGTCATCTCTGTCAATGCTATCAAAAACAGGCTAGATAGTCTCCCTCTTAACGAAATCTAGAAAAATTTAAAGCTCTCAAATTGCAAAATCCAGGGATTTTACTGAAACATGCAGGTTGCCAGAAAACCTCCCAAGCCACTGCTTTAGGCAGACTTTGCTGAAGGCCAGTGGGAAATTGCTGCTCTTACCTAACACATCAGATCAGTGTGATTGCAAGGTGGCAGATACACACATAGGACCAGGTCAACCTGAAAAACAGACAGCAGCTTTCAATATTCCACTCTAGGCAGATGAAAGCTGCACAGTCCTTTTTATGATGGTTATCAAAAAAACTGCCAACCCAAATACTAAAATGAGAATGAGGATTCTAGTAGAAGTTTTGGTGCAGGTTTCCCTAACATACATGCAGGTTGTCTAAATTTCATACCCATTCAGAACAGTGACCTATGCTCTTTGGAAATTGATAATACCATCTCCACATTTGCATAGTTCTATCAGTTTTATGTCTGTACTATCCACTGATTTGTGGATAGCTGAAGTATTTCCTAGCTGACATTTAGGAATGTGAATTCGTATTTTATTATGGCTTTAAGCTATCCACATACCTCCTTTTTTATCTACACATTGAGAAAGTGCTGTACAGGGTTTTTTTGGTTTTAAGTCACTTGCATATTCACTCATAGCAGCTTTGATATTCAGCTATTTTGTCTTTTATGTGTTATACCTCATTAACATAGAATGCAGACGCCCTAGTGAATAATTTGCTAGGGTAGGATACTTGAATCCCATAGAGGCATTCTTAATTTGACATTTAAATTAATATCAGATTACTGTGGCTTCATTCAAAAGTCACCAAAAAAACACAATGGTAACCCACACAAGATTATATTCACTGGAAACAAAAAGAATCTGTCTGCTAGATATGCTCTAAAAAAGTGGCAAGTTATTTGTGGAATTAATTCTCCTGCATTGCTCAGGAAGAAACAGAACAAGGCTGTGCCCAATAATAAATCAAGAGGAGGGAAACCTGTAACAAGGCAGCAAACAATTGTTATTTAAATATTTTTAAATGTGGATGGCAATAGGTGATCCACTTTACGTGAAGAGCAACTCTGAAGAAGGTATCCCAGGCTGACTTAAGAAGCATTAAGGTGATTATGTCACTTGAATGAAGCATCCTCTAGCAAATTCACTTATGTACTGACAATGAATCATTTCTTACCTTATGAGCACAGCTACCAGGTTTGTAATGTTTTTCAAACTATTGTAAACTGCTTATCATGGTGAAAAAGGCCAACACTCTTTATCAGATATTTATTTCCAGCAATAAGTTAAAGGGCATTTTAGATCTTATGCAGCACTCATGACATCAATATAGCTTTTCCCATTTCTTTTCAGGAACCCAAAATCCAGATAAAAAGGCAAAGTTGAAATTGGTCTCATGGCTGGGTGCTTAATTGGTACTTCTCTACAGTAGTATATTTCTGCAGGTGAAGTCTAAAATATAGAATATAAAAATTCTGGTTTATTAGCACAAAAATATTTCAACATTCGATAAAACCTGTAATCTTCATAAAGGATATGCTGCGCACTAGATAAAGATTATCTGACTTCTTAGCCTACCAAAAAATGAGTTATAAAGGTGTGAAGAATGCTAGCTCAACCTGCAAGTTTGAGTTGCCTATTTTCTTGTAACTGTTCCCAAACTTTGAATTAACAGGATGGAAAATCCAACTTTAATGTCTGGACTCAAACCACAATGACTACATGACATAAATAACTGATCTTATCTAAGCTCAAAAAATTCTGACAGTTAAACTTGTGCAGTTGCATTACAATAGAAAAGGTATCACCCTACCAGTAATGCTGTCACTTTATCAAGTATTTTATCCAGCATAAAAACCATGAAGCTAGAATAAAGCTATCATACTTTCTGACTAATGCAAAAGGAATGCAAGTGCTTGAATAAAGCTGCCAGCAAAGGGTTTGAGATACAAGGAAGCAGGCATACTAACTTGTCTTGCAAACTTCCTGATTTTCTTCCCATCATCATATCATTTCCTTTCCTACTGCTATTTATTTGGTCTTGTTGGCAGGGCTCAGCAAGAAAACAGTCATTTACTGTACAGGGTAGCTTGTTGACTGGGAAAAGCTCAAAAATAGAAGTCTGAAAAAGCAGACTGGTTATAAAACATGAAGAACTTATCTCTTGGACAGAGGGACTGTGTTTTTGTACAACAACTGTTAACTGTTCCATCAAATGGCACTGCCAGTCTTGTATTTACTCAGCTCAAGCCCCTGTTTTGGTACTCCAAGCACCCAAAGGCACAGCATGCAATGGAGTCACTCTGTCTTACCTTAAGGCCTTTCTCCCCTATGCAGAAGTATTGGCCACAGGCTTCATAGCTCCTCTTGATATGCAAATGAAGGTTGGTACTATCTGAAAGCTCAGGTAAGGCAGAAAACAGGAGAGGGAGCTCTCACTGCACCACAGAGGAGGAGAAACTGGTCAGGAATGGTTCTGCCAAACAGGAGAGCTCAGGCAACATCGTTTCTGCCTCCCAATGCCATGCTCTGGCAGCCTCGTAATGGTGGGAAGGGTGTGTCACTCTTCCAGCTACATCCTTTCCTTCAAAGCATTTCCCATTTTCTAAACCCACAGTTTTTATTTTCTTGGTTTTAATCTAACATTTTGATTTATTTTCTTTACCAAGAGCAAGAAAATAATCATATTTTGCCTTGTGAAAGGCTGCATTCTCCTACCTGTGCTTTCGTCTGACTGCTGAACTGGGAGACCTGCACACATTTTTTAATCTAAAATCCCCCACAACTTTGATTCCCTCAGTAACTCAGCTACGCTGCATGCATGTATTAACACGTCAGCATTGGTGGCACTGAGAAGCATACAGCACTACTAAGAGAACAAGTGTGGAAGAATCATAGTTGCTTTGGTAACCATCACTTTGAATATTCTTGACTTCATTTTTTTCTTCTTGCCTTTAAATTCTCAGCCATAATTCCACTTGTGTCTGCATTGATAGTCATAAGATTTCAGTAAAATATAATTTACCCAACGTTAAAACCTGCCAATAGCAATTTTTTTGTTTTAAGCACATTCTCATATCTATTTTAAATTATTCTCATCCAGAGGTTTTGCCAGAATGGAAAAAAACATGAACATAAAGATGGCTTCTGATCTGATGGTTTCCCTAGGGAGGGGAACATAGAGATACAAATAAAAAATATATAAATATACAAAAATTCAAATACAAAACCAGCCATGACTTCAGAGCTGCTTTTGTACTCTTAACACCTCCCCTCACATGATGTAGAGATGGGGCAGAGGGAGCAGCCAGGGTGCTGCCTCCAAGGGACTCTCCATGTTAGTCCAAATATCAGTGCTTATCACACCTGCAGCAACCATTTTCTCCTGATCCTAACAATGTGCATTAGAATTTTTGTCAATACATTCACTGCTAAATAAAAGCAGTATCTACAACCTTTAAAGGAATGCAGGCTCTTTATTTTATAATGATCCATACATTCAATTTTAATAATTACCTATTTTAAATTTGGCATTAAATTAATCAAGGATCCATTTCTACCAATGCTTCCTTTTTCTGCGGAACATCCTTATTCCACTGCTGCAAATTTTATTTCAATATACAGGGCTATTTTTAAAAAATAGCTACTACAAAGAATGAAGATAGCAAAACCAACACAAAGGCTTTTATAAAATCAACATGAAAGTACTATTTACAACAAATCTGGACTAAGGGTAGTATTGGAAAATTAAATGTTTCCATGAATTTATGCCTCCAATGAAGAAATTCCTTAGAAGGCGATAAAATAGCACAATGATTGTAGAATACAATACTTCATTTGTAATAAACGTGAAACCTGATCTTCTCTTAAAGAAATATTAAGAGCTAAGAACTAGTCCGGTTAAGGGGCAGGGTGGGGGGAAAGCAGGAGGGACAAGAACTGGGTGAGAGGAACTCTCCAGTATGCTGCTGGTAGTGTAACTGGAAATACAGGAAGATACCAGACTACTCCAGATGTGCCTCCCTGCTTAGCCATCA
>VXBI01001240.1:15876-66988 GCA_013397375.1 Toxostoma redivivum
AAACTTGTGGGGAAAGAAAGGGTCCAAGACCAGATCTCCCCACTGTCTCCAACTCCACGTGCCAGCCGTGAGAGAGCCCTCCCCGCTGTCCCCCTTCCTTTTTCCGGCTCCCCTTCTTTTCCATAACCCCCTCCCCCTTCCGGTGAGAGGCAACTAACTTGTCGCCACAAGTGATTAGCATAACAATAGGGAAAAATTCCACAGAAAATAAAATAAATTATTCAACCCCCAACATCTTCAGTTGAGTTTGCATCTTTTTTTCCCTGTTAAACTGTCTTTATCTCAACCCATGAGTTTTCCAGATTTTACCCTTCTGATTATCTCCCCTATCCTGCAGGTGGGGAAGTAAGCAAGCAGTTCAAGCTGCTTGGTTCATTAGTGGTTAAACCATGACATAACCTGAAAAGCTGCTGAAATATTCAAAGAAAATATTTATAGGAATGAAGACCAGAAAACTCTCATTGAAATCTCAAAGGGTCTATTTGAAAATAAAGCAAGCAAATCCAGTCTGGTTCACATTTATGTCAGACATTTTAGAACACTGAGGTCAAGTTGGTTTTATTCACATTATTTTCATAAAAATAATGAGTCATGTACATGTATGAATCTGGATTTGTGAAATATCCTTTCAGAAAAACAGGTGCAACACAGAGATTAGAAAAGGGGTTTTTTTTTCTGTTACTGTTCTTTTCTATTTGATGTTTGCTAGGCATCTGGAATTCACACTAATTTGTTTTAACACCTGCATTAGTTGTTTTATTAGCTATCTAAAAGCATTGAGTCTCTTACTTGAAGTGTCCTCCACTGCTTGCTGGCTGCAGACTAATTAGTATGTATGACAGCATAGCAGCAGCATGAATGAGTAGGGCACACTGACCTGAGCTGCAAGCCAGCATCACCATACAGACATGTCCAGAGAAACAAAGACCAGATCACCTACCCTGCATGAAATCAACAACACCCTTTTGTCTCTTCCTGAAAACAGTCTGCCTATTCTCTCTAAGACAGACAGAACAGGTAACAAGAATCTTATTCTCACTCATTTTGCATTTCTGACAACACACAGGAGTCAGTAATCACACAATTCATTAGTGAGCCAGAACTAGCTCAATAGAAAACAGGCAGAGCCACTGCAGTTCTCTCCCTGCCGAATTCCTTCTGTGGGAAAGGCAAAACTCTTATATATGCCCTGTCTCCTATTGAATTTGGTCCCCAAAGAAGTTGTGGAGCATTGGGTTGAATTTATATTCTCCTAGACAAATTATAATGAATATTATGCAGTACTAGGAACAACTTGCAGAGTTGTGTAAATTACTGTGACTTTTGCAGCCTTATTTTTTATAGTTCAATGTCAAGACTAGTAACAATATAGTCTGTCACTAGAAAGAGAAAAACTGTAATTAAAATTTGCCAGTGACTATTTGTCCATAAATGCGGCTATGGTGCACAGGAAATTAGTTTATTTATAACTTATTGGTTCCATCACAGGTCACATTACTCCACCTACATGTAACAAAAATACTGTGTTTACCTCTCTTTACAAATGCATGTAAGATGTGTCCATCATCAGTTCTCTCAAAATCCTCAGAAAAGACCTTTGTGCCTTTATTATCATATTTGAAAGACAACATCAGGACATCATTTCAAGTGGCCAGACAATAGTTCTCAGTGAGAAGTCAGAAAATTATTTATTCTCTTTAACATTTGCTTCGTTAACCTTGTCCACACAAAAATACTTCTCTAAAAGTGAAATTTTTCCATAGGTATGGAGACACCAGTGCAGATCGGGTTATCTTTGCAAGGATGTCAGGAAGCCAGAAAGAAGATTATGTCTTCCTCACACTTATCCAGCAATTCTCACTTTCAGTGAGAAAGTATAGCAAGCACGTTTCTAGCATTATGCTATCTGAGAAACATCTTACCTTCTTTTTCTTCCTTTCTAACCCCTAAAAATTTTGGTTTCTGTATTTCTGTCCATCGTTAGCCAATAAGGGCAAGTATGAAAGACATCCTGCTCATTTCAAACAGCTGGGGGCACAATAGCAAAGACTGTTCCACGTGTCAAATGAAAATTATAATTTTTCTTTCATGCAATATGCTTTAAAAATGGCTTGTCTTCATTCAGAATTAGCTTCAAGGAGCTACAAAAATATTAAGAATCCAGCTTGATTTAGCACATTTCTTTCTTTTTGAATATTAGCTTTATTACTGCAGCTGGCAACTGAGACACTTTTCATTTATATGTGGTTTGACCGCGTCTTGCATCAGGCAAACTAGTGATCTAGAACAAATTCTGACAGGCAAGACATAACCTCAAGATGTACAGTATATTACATTATTGCTCCCTGAGGCAAAGAGGGGAAAAAAGGCTAAGTGACACATTCTTTCACACTGCCAAATGAAAGCAAAAATGATTGAACCAAAGAAATCTGTACTTTAGATCTACTCAGAAGTTCCTAGAGGTGTTTGGAAAATAAATTTATCTTTTTCTTTTTTAAGTGTAAGGGTTTTTGAGGTAAAATTACTCTGACATTTAAAATTTCAAACCAGAAAGGCATTTATTTCATTTTAGGAAATACACATTTCGTTGGACCAGGACCGGCAAATGGATGCCACAGTCAGTTCTCCTCAATGGAAAGCAGAGTTCACTAGTTTTTCCAGATCTCTGAAGGAAAAAAATTCAATGAAAGGACTTTCATCTTAAATAAGGGAAGTAAGAACAGATGGGGCTTAAGAAAATAACCAAAGCTATTTAAATGAAAAAGGTCAAGTAAATAAGAGAATTACCCAGATGCTGTCCCTGTGACTGATCTTGCATTGGAATATTTCACAAGGGATGAAGATTTCAATCTAACCTGAACACTAGCACTACTTTCCCAGCCATCATCTCGTCAAATAGTGACCAAGTCTCTAAGAAGCAACCAGGTATTCATTATGGCAGCGTGTACAGACAGACAGACAGACAGATACCATAGCACTCTTACATTGCACACTGCACAAATGTACGAAGAGAGGTAGGACCCGCTAACTGGAGTTAAGTCCTAACTACTATGGCTGGAGATGGTGCACAAAAAGAGTGGTACAAATTGGTCAAAAAAACATAGAAAACAAAAGAAGAATATTAGGCTAATTCTAGTTTACCCAACCATGTGTCCTGATCCATCAGATAACAGTGCCTCTGTCCCAACTCTCCTCAGATGAAAGCTTTCACTTTTTTCAGAAAAAAAATAAGGAACCAGGAAGCTTGGGTAATTCTTTCCCCTTCCCTTCTCTATCACCCAAAAAATAATTCACTTAATGACAAAGTGACAATGAATATACAAAACAAAAAGTTAGTCTGAAAGGAATCCACAGCCTGTGAGTAGCCCAGCTATTCACGTGAATCTGGCATTATGAAAACATTGTAGACTCATACCAAGCTTGTTCAAGTGCTGTACAGAGGTGCTTGGACAAACATAAGAACTGGGCCCATGGGAACCTCATGACAAGACCAAGTGCAAGGTGCTGCACCTGGGTCACAGCAACTCCTGGTACCAACACAGGCTGGGGCAGAGCAGCCCTGGGTAGAAGCACTTGGGGGCTAGACATGAGCCAGCCATGGGCACTCCCAGCCCAGAAAGCCAAACGTGTCCTGGGCTGCATCCAAAGCAGTGTGGGCAGCAGGGGAGGGAGGGGATTCTGCCCCTCTGCTCTGCTCTGGTGAGACCCCAGCTGGAGCCCTGCATCCAGCTCTGGGGTCCCAGCACAGGAAGGACAAGGAATTGCTGGGGCAAGTCCAGAGGAGGCCACCAAGATGATCAGAGTGACAAGGACCTTTTCTATGAGGGCAGACAGAGAGAATTGGGATTGTTCACTCTTGAAAAGAAAAAGCTTCAAGATTATCTAATTGCAGCCTTCCAGCATCTGAAATGAACTTACAAGAAAGATGGAGAGACTGTTTACAAGGACAAGAGGCAATGGCTTCCAAGTGAAAGAGACTAGGTTTAGATTAGGTACTAGTAAAAAATTCTTTACTGTGAGGGTGGTGAGGCACTGGAACAGAGAAGCCTTAAATGCCCCATCCCTGGAACTGTTCAAGGCCAGGCTGGATGGAACTCTGAGCAATCTTGTTTAGTGAAAGGTGTTGTCCATGGTTGAGTGGTCTGTAATATCCCTTCCAATCCATTTTAAGATTCTATGAAATCTCTTCATGAACAACTAGAGAACAGATGAAAAATAGGCTATTATTTGTCATCTTGACATTGCTTTACCACTAACATACCATCTAGTGAATCTTAATGCTCTCCTCTTACTCCAGTATTTGTAGTTTTTGCAGAAATAGGAAATTACACAGGCTTATATAACAAGTATTAATTATTCTCTACATTTCAAAGGGCAAAATATGGTGTCAAAAGAGTCTCAGGCATTTTAAATCCTGGAAGCTCCCCTCCTGGCCCATCTTCTGACCTTCTCTTCTGCACTGGCTCTGTGTGGTTAAGATGTTGCAAGAAGCAAGAAGGTGAAAAACATGTATTTTATTGGTGGCAATAGCAAAATACTTTACCCTAGTCACCTCCTAGTTCATTGTGTGATGGAAACAACATAGTTATGAGCACAAGAAAAAGGACAAGAAGGCACAAAGAGGGGCAAGTAAAATTTGTGATAGTTCAGATGGACAACAGGCTCTGGACTTGTACTCTTAGCTGTACCCACACAACCAAAGCAGCTGGCACATGACATGGAGCACATGAACTGTTGGTTTTGGCTAAAATCAAATTTCATACCTGCACCTCTTGAGTCTGTGGTTTTCCCAAAGGAACATAGAAAATCTGAGTCAAACTGTCAATGGCCCTCTCAGTGCCTAGACACCAGCTCATTAGAGCTTTTTTTACACAACAAAACCAAAACAAACAAAAAACCCCAACCAAAACCAAACCAACAAACAAACAAAAAACACAACCCCCAAACATCCCTTGCTTTCTTCTGCATGACTGTCCTGCTTAAAACACTCATCAGTGCTAGTCCAGGCAGTAAGTTACACACTGAGAAGATCAATGAAATATGTACATGGCAGATCCATAGAGAAGTGAGGTTTAATGTAACACAAACTGTGATGCCCTGAAAAATACCTGGAAGAAACATATATGACTGTAGGACTTAAAATTACAAAGCAAATAAAATGCCTACAACTTTGAAGTATTACAAACTCATTATTATCAAGTGCGTCCCATTGTTTCCCAAACCTTGTATAATTCACTACTGTGTGGAGATATCCAACATCTTTTAGAAGATTTGACTGGGACAATGTTTTAGCACTCTTTCAGATATTTGTCTTTGGGAACATTTAAAACACAACCAGCAGTTTCGTTGTCATCAGTGGTATTAAAGGATCTGTGAATAAGGCTAGAGTGAAAGCTGTTTTGGCCTCCACTAATGTAAACAAAGCACAGGAAGTCCTATTACTCTACCACTCCTTAAAAGCCACCATGCTATTTCCTGTGTTGGAAGACTATGTCAAAGTAAGCATGAACATCAGTCCTTTCCTGAGTTCCTAACATTTTTGACTGAGGTTTCTCAAAAATGGCTCATAACCCTACATTTTACAGGAAGACCACAGAGCCATGCTAGGTTCACTGAATAAATGTGAAAGAGCAATACAAAGAGTGATTCCTACGGTGACTGTGTTCTGAGAGAGTATTCCTTTTTCTCTGTGAGAAGACACTGTTGGATATTACAGATTCACCTTAAAATCTCACCAGTTTTAGTAGGACCAGGTTAATGTTACAAAGAATCATCCCTCAACACAATTACCCAACATCCTCTTACTTTCTTTTGCATAATTCTCTTTCTTAAAAGACTAATTTAATTTTTGTGTTAATCGGATATCATGCAACTTCTCATGAAACATAGATTTTCCTAAGTTGGAAAAAAGTGGAGCAGTCTACAAAAAATATATATATACTTATATAATTAATAAAAAAATCTAAGCTCACATTCAGAATTCAGTTTATGCATAAGTGTAGAAGACACATTCAAATCGTAATAAGATAGTCTATGCTCATTTTAGAGTTTCCATTTTAAGAGGATGTCAAGTGATTTTAAATGCATCACTGCATGTTAGACCACTGCATGGTGTAAAAAAGTATCAGCAATGAAAAAAAAAGAACTTCTGAGTTCGGTCTCCTAATTGTGAGCAAAAGGACTGTCTTCACAGACATAAAATGGGGGTATAAAAAATACAATGAGGTCAAATTCTCATTTTTATTGTAAGAATAATGCACTGAAAGGAATATGCAACAGTTCTGATAGAAGAGTCATGGTAACATTTGCAGATGCTTATATAACCAAATTATTTATTAATTGGGTTATCTATCTAGCCTAACCACTTATTCCCATTTTACAAATACTCAGTTTAAAGGCACAAACCAATTACAGAACTCAAATGATGATTATCTCTTGTTTGTAAAGGATGCAAAATCTTCCATAGAGGAAAGCCAGGATGTGAGCTGAAATTACCTGTGTCAGTGGAGGCTGACTCCGTTTCTGATGTTGTGTTAACACACAACTTTACAAAGGGAAATAGTCCCAGAGGCAACAAAACAATCATCAGGGCATCAAATCTATTTAGCACAACAAACCAATAAACACAATTCTTGCAATTATGCATTGGAAGGCAGGTGGACTGCTTCAACAGCTTAACTAATAGAAGGAAATAAAAAAAATTTGCATTTTGGTATACATTGCTCACAGAACTGTATCACAAAATCAAGGCAATTCATTACAGTGGGTTCAGTACAAATAACAATGGTCCGTGGAGCCCTCAAAGTAACACGTCAGAGGGATGACACCAGCCTTTGTCTAACAGTGAATTTCAGTCTAAGGATGGTAGGAGCATAGCTAAATCACTGATAAACAAATGTTACTCTTATTCCCATAACACTAAAGCTTGTCTAATTATTTTGTTTATTTCCACCTTGAGATTGCACTTTGAGCAATCAGGAATCAGCTCTGCTTCCTGTATATTAATTAATTTTCAGGAAATACTCTGAACAAATTTTCATATCAGAACCATACAGTAAACCTGAGCTTTAATGTTTTATTCATCACCCTTGCCTAGTGCTTCCACTTGTGTCTGTAGAAAAGCATCTGTCATGGTCTATCATACAGACAGAAAGATTATTTCCCTCAATTATGAGACTCTTTCACTTTTGCCAGAATAAAAAGGGAATAAATTTCTCCTTCAGATTAGAAAATGCAGTTGCCATTAGTCTTACTGGAATATCTCAGTCACCATCTCTTTTCTTATTTTCATTGGACTTCATTTAGAGAAATGTGCTTTCAAAAAGTTGCCGTCAAAACAACGATAACACAGGCAGATACAGGGTAACCTTAGAAAGAGGGCAAGATGCAGTACAGCACCTCTACAACACGATGCAGAATCATCCAAAATGTAACGTTAACACATTGAGAAAGGATGTTAAAATTATTTGAGTGCACTTTGCAACCTTCTGATTCTCTGCTTTTCACCAGGGATTAAGAAGGACTTCAATAAATTAGACAATCCTTGTTTCTCAAACTCAGAGCAGTACCACCAAACTGCTCTAACTGCTAGTTCATAGATCAGAGCCTGCTCATGATACACGTTCCCAAATCCCAACCCCATCTCTGGCTCATCCCAAATATTGCTATTTGGGGTACCTGCATGAACTACCTTACAAGGACATTTTTCAGTCTGACACAGGCTTCTGCATGCTGCCCTGACCCTTCCAACCACTACATTCAAGCCCAGAGGAATTTACTCTTTCTTTTCCTGCTTTTTTTAGCAATTACATCCCTGAACAGATAACCAAAACCAACTCACCTCTATCAAACAGACTGGCAAATTTTATCATTGACACTACATCGCCAGCAGTAGTAGACAGGTTGAGAATTGAAGCATTGACTAACTATTCCCTCTAATGCTCAGGTATATCAGGAAACAGTGTAGAGAAGCCTACATTAATATTTTTTACACATTTTCTTACATTTTTTTTTTTTACAATTTTTTAACCAAAATCTTTCAGTTAAGTTCAATATTCTGGCCTTTTTTTTACCCCCGGCTAATTCAAATTATATAAACAGACTAGCAGTGAAGCAAGTAATATTACATTACACACCTAACTTTCACAGTAGTACCTGATCTTTTGGTGGATAAGGATACATTAACGCTCACAATAAAGCAGCATAAGAATAAATAGAAAACAACCCATAGCTTTCATGTGTGTTTAAGAATCCTATTTACAAGAGCTTTTTGCTCTTTTCTGGAAAAAGCCGCAACAGTTGCAATAGGCAAAAAGCCTTAACCTTGCTAACAATCTTCTCTAGCTTCCACTTAGAAGAAAGACAGACATCTTATTAAAAGCTAACTCTGCTTCCTTTCTGATCTCAATTCCCCATGAGGATCTAGTGTTTTAGGGTGTTGGTTATTTCCATGTATTAGCAGAACTACATTCTGAATATCTTACAAAGAACTTTTCTAAGGTCAAATCACTTTTCTACCTCTAAGTGCCCATTTTTTGTGACACTTTTACAGATGTAGCCTCATAAAAGCTGGCAACAGGAGATGAAGGAAGAATAAAGCCTATTTTACCACAGAAGCACTCTGCTGTATACAAATACAAAACTCACGAATCAGCTAATAGCTGGATATCAAAATTACCTCCAATGATAAAAAGGACCTACAAGGATAAGAAAAACTACTTTATATATTAAAATATATACTGAACTCAAAGGCTGCCTAGTGAAAAACTGATGCCTGAAATTATCAGTCAGCGATAAAAACTTACCAGAAATTGTTCCATTTAAAATAATTTTAATCAGCTTATAGGAAACAGTTTCCTATAAGGGAGTAAGGCTTAGTACAATCCAAGTTCCTTGATGCAGAGCTCACTTAAAAGAATGGCAAGCAGTGGTGGAAGTCTGGGGAAAGAAAAGGAAGTCTGGTGTCTTTAAGTTTTAGCTATGAACTCTTGAAACCACTAGAGCACAGACAAATTCAGGGCTTTTCAAAAATGAGACAGAACTGAGCAGCAACATGGAAACTTACACATTCCAGAAAGACAGAAAATAGATATGTGGCTTTCTGACTTATTTTTTTCATGGGAGAGAAGCCAGAACTTTAAGCAATCCTTCTTCAGGTCAGCATAGAGAGGCAGAGACACTGCCTCTTATGACTTCCCTCTTGCCTAGATTGCCAGGCATCTCAAAGCTGTATTGTATTTCCCTAGGTATTCAGTGCCCTTATAATGCTTTTAGAAGTCCTAGAAAAATTAAAAGCGACTGTTCCCAAATTAATTTTCCACTTTCCACCTCTCATCCATATCTCTTCTCTGTGAAAATGTAAAAATAAACTGAGCTGCAGCTGAAAAATAATGTATCTATTAGATGGTTGAAAGTGCCAAAGCTAAACTGGTATGTTGTTTGGGTTTGGTTTTATTTGTTTGTTTTTTCTGGCAGCTTGCATTTAGTCAATCTAAAGTAGAAATCTAAGGAAAAAAATATAAACATTTTATATTTGCAGTTCATTAAGCAGCTTATTAAAAAATATGTTCCTTTGTCACAGTCACAGACATTCTAATACCCTGACTTCCTTCTAGTACTACTACAAAGCTGAGGAAACCTAAGTTGACACTTTTCCATCTAAAGCAATCATAACCCAGATGTACTGAGCAACATGGTGGGAATATGACTCCATTAACATTTTTGTTAATTCTGACTCATGCTTGATTGTTTCCATATGTTATTAATTTAAGGATTAAAGTCTGCTCCCATAAATGCTCATAGAAGACTAATCTTTGTTGTATGGGTGATAAAATCAAGCATCTAACCAAACTTGTAAAAAAAAATAACCTTCTGAAGCACAGTCATATTCCAATATGACTTACATATTCCAATGAGAAAAATCAAGTACAGTCTTGTACCTTTCCAGATGGGCAATCACAAGATACAGGTAGGGAACTGAGCTGTTCCCAGCAAATAACACAAAATCATAGTCTGGGTAGCATTAGAAGGGACCTTAATATTTCATTTAGTCCAACCCCCATGCCCAAGGCAAGGCAAGGACATCTTTCACCAGATCAAAACCTCATCCAACCTGATGTTAAAAACTTCTAGGGAAGAGAGCATCTACTTCCCTAGGTAACCTGTTTCAGTGTCTTACCAACCTTACCACAAAAAAAAAGTCTTCCTTATATCCAATCTAAATCTAACCTCTTTCAATTTCAGAAAGCCTTTGTCTTTCTGCTAACTCATCTCCTTCATTTATTGAAAAATTGCTCTAAGCTCTCTCTGCAGCCTTCTCTTTTCCAGGCTTAAACAGCTCCAGTTCTTTCAGCCTTTCCTCACAGGAGAGATGCTCCAGCCCTCTGATTCTTTTTGTGGCAGTCAGCTGGACCCACTCCCAACAGGTTCATGTATTTCTTGTACTAGGGACCCCAGAGCTGGACACAGTACTCCAGGTGAGATCACACAAGAGCAGAAAGCAAGAATCATCCCCTGTACTGTACTGGCTGACCATGCTCACTTTGATACAGCCCAGGATATGATTAACGCTCTATACTACAAGTGCAAATTGAGATCTTATCTTGAAATGAGATTCATACTGTATTAAGGGTCTCATCTGGCTTATGATTCCATTAGTAAGTCCTATGTTGTTAGTTTTGCTGTTTTAACAACAGTGTACAGACATGCACATATATGAAGTTATTAGAAAAAAAAACCAGATGTTTTTCTTGTAGACAGAAAAGGATATTTACAGGTGATGAAGATGGGTAACTTGAAGTAAAAACTTTCTGATTAGTCTCTATTACTTATTTCTACAACTATTTTAGAATTGCAATGCACTTTTTACTGTGCTTTATATTCCAACATATCTCTGCAGCTAACCGAAAGATAGCACTACTGAGTTACTTTTTTCCCCAATCTTGATTGATTTATTCAGCACCACATATACTCATTATGCTCTTGCAAACAAACAGGTGCTTCTGATCATAAGAATATTCAAGAACCTCATCTTGTGAGCTGTCTGGGTTAACTGAAGTGTTTGTCCGTGACATACACAGGATTGATTCCTGCTTCAGTAAGTTTTTGAGGGATGCAGGGCACCAGTTGCAGTTTAAATGAAAACATATGGAAGGAACTAGTGAATCAGATACAAGAATCCCATTTGCAGGGCAAAAAATATTTAAACAAAACAAAACAAAAAAAAAACCCACAGCAAGATGAAAGAACCAGTGAGATTCAGAATACCCTTGACAAAATTTGGCATTCAGTCTCCACTTTGTACCTTAATGCCCCTCCAAACTGAAATGCAATTCACCTGAAGAATGACTTTAAAAACTGGTAAGTGTTTTCAGTCAATGCTAAGTGACTACAGCGTTATTCAGTAGGGGCTTTTATAGTACTGTGCATAAATCCAAAACGTTTCTGAAAAAAAAAAGATTGCATTGTTATATAATTACAGCTAAGTGGTTGTTAAGCTATTTTGAGTTACTACTCAGAGATTTTCAATTATCCTTTTCCGCTAAAGGTTCTCATATAGTTCTAGAAATGTAATGATACACTGCAACAATCCAGTATTTATCTGAGTCATAAGACAACAAAGGTAGGATTCCTATTATAAAGAGTTATGCAACCACTTATGCTTTATGTCCCTGCAGTGACCATATAATAGATGTGAAGATACATTTTTACACATGCCATGTTAGAAATATGAAACGCATGTCATCTTTGTAGCACTTACATGGATAATTCTTGGAAAGGACCCTTCAGAAGCATCAAGTTCATATAGACATAAGTGCACGTAATGAATTCTCAAGGGTAATCAGTGCATGATGCAGAAGGACATCAGCAAGACTTTTTTCCTAAACTAACACTGCAGGTCTTAAGATTGTATCAAGCTGATTAGAAGGTAAAACTCTGAAAAAAGGCAGTGTAAACCACGCTGAAGTGACGGACGCTGTTTTGCACACCAGAAGCAGAGTGCATCAGAGAAGAAGCCATTTAAAAGCCTCCCACTTCTCTTCTGTTACAACTTTTGCTATTAGCATGCAGCCACTGTCACGCCGACTGGCAGAGCCGAGCACAACAGCGGTGCCAGGCTGCCCCCGCGCGGCCGCGCCCGGCAGCACACGCACCGAGATCGGCTCGGGAATTCCATCCGCCACTCCAAGGCAGGATCCTGCCCCTGGAAGACAGCATGCTGCTCCTAACAAAGAGACAAGGGCGCTCCGATGTGGATATCTGGGTGTGGCATTTTTCACTGCATCCGCTCACAAAGCCCATGTCATTTCAGCTACAGAAGGCACATCATAATCCGGATGTCTTTCATCGGAAAACAGTATTTCTTGCTCCTGCAATGATTTTTATGTATTTTAGTATTTTAATATACCCTGGTGTAGCCAGACAGTACAAAGGGAATTTCTACAAGTGCTCAGGAAGGGCTGAATGTGGATCCCACAGAAACCACTGTAAATTACAAAGGCAAATGTCTGTTAATAGCATTTGAAAAACACTACCATAAAATACACATTAAAGTTATACTACTTACTGCAGTACTCAGTATTTGGACCTGAAGTCATGTTCTGCAAGCCATTTTATTTCATTTCCTCTCAGTGCCCCATTGTCCTGCTATCTCTCTTGAGATTCACCTTCTTCCTTTCCATTACACTTCATAATTATTACACTTTTTATTATCATAGTGTTTCTCACTCTATTTTATACACTTACTCATTGTTCCATTCACAATGCATCGAATTTTTAAAATTTATTCCATTTTTAACCTCATTTTGTCATATCACTTTTGAAACACTTCAGATGCAGTACCTTTCATAATGTTCTAGCAGTCTAAAATAAACAACAAATTAAAAATTTCCTTGTGAAAGCCTGATTTAGAGTTATTTTGTTTAAATCTATCCCAGCGTTTTTCAAATAGAAGCTACAAAAAATTCAGACTTATCAGTGAGTCAAAAAAATGTAGGGCTAGCCATCAATAACTTATTTTGCTTAGGGAAAGAAAAGAGGAAGGATTTTAATAATGTTTGGCCACAATTGCCTAGATTGGTCAGCCAACTGCTGCAGGTCACTTCTTTCAGGGACATGAAAATGGTTTTTAACCATCTTCACCATTTCTGCCCACAAAATTCTGTCATTTTTCAAATCCTCAATCCTCCTGTACTATAATTTCAAAAGATAGAAAAATCTAGTTGACAGAGGATATTTTTTCCTGTTTGATTACATCACAGTACCAACTAAACAAATTAACTTTGTAAATCTTTGCAGCAAGATTTGCAATATTGGCAAGTACGTAAAACCTTTTAACTTTTTTTACAAGTTTTCACTTTTCCTTATGAAGGCACAAGAGGACTAAGATACAACCAGAGGTCTGGGGATTGGAGCTTCATACCTCATAAAACAGCTTTTTGTTTGTCTGCAACCACTACCAGACAGTTTATTAATACAGTATCAAATTAATCTGCTTTTTCTGAGATCACATGGGAGTTAAGAGTGGCTGACTAACATCTGAAGACAGTTCAATCCATGAGGGAATGCAAGGAGGGTAGGGACACATTATCCATGCTTCTTTTAAGATTTATATCTTTAAACGAGAAACAATCATGCATCTTTCAATACAGAAAATCCAGTCTGCTCATAACTGTGTAAGAGCTCTGATGCTTCTTTGTTCCATTTCTTTGGTTCTCTTCTCTTTTTTTTTGCACTTGCAAGAAATGTGTTCCACATTCTGTTTGTTTCCAGACATTGATTTATAATTAATTGTGGCTAACAATGAGCAGCTTAATATGGCATTTCTCTCTGCCTCAAGACAGAAGGGTAAGATATTTAATATATTCTATACAAACATATCAAGTCTCATTGCATTTAAATTTCAAAATTACAGGATTTCAGCTACAATCAACTCTTCTTCCTCACATATTTTTTTTTATTTCAGTTCTGTAATTTTGACTGTTTGGGTTTTTTGCTTTATGGCTTTCTTTCCATCACTTTATTTTGACTCTTTGTAGAAGATGTTTATGCTACTGCTAATGGAACCACAGAACAATGTTGGAAGGGATCTTTGGTGACTCTCTAATCCGTATTTCTGCTCAGATGAGAGCCAAATTTAAGTCAGATAACATTGCTAAGAGTCTGGTCAAGCTTTGAGCATCTCCAGTCTCCAGAGTCTCTCTAAGCAATCTTCTCCAGCATTTAACCTTTCTCATTGTAAAATCTTTCCTAATATTCTTACTCAGAACTTCACGTGCAGCAACATCAGCCCACTGATTCCTACCCTCTCCCTCTGCACCTGCAGAAGCCTGAATTCTCTTCGACCACCCATTAAAAAGCTGCAAAAGGTAAAGCCCCCTCCAAGCCATTCCTTCTTCAAGACAAAACAACACAATTTCTCAGACTCTTGCTGAATATCGATATTCTTCAGTCTCAGTGGCTCACCACTCAACTCTTTTCTGTACGTCCACATCTTTCTCATTCTAATGAGCCCAAGCTGCACAAAGACCCCCAGGGACTACCTTGCAAATGCTGAATTGAGGGAATTTATGAATTCCCTCAGTTAAACCACTCCTAAGGCTGCACAGGTGGGCTCAGCTTTCAATGCTGCAAAGGGAATCCTGCTGACTTTTCTCCAACTTTTTGTCCACTAGACTTCTGAGATTCTGCTTTGCAAGAAAGTTTTGCAGCTAGTCAATCCCCAGTGTATCTACTGTATGAGATTGATCCCATCCAAGTGCAGGACTCAGCACCTTTGCTGAATTTCACAAGGTCCCCATCAGTCTGTTCTGTCAACCTCTTGTGCCTCTGAGTATCAGTCCTGACCTCCAGCTTATCAATCATTCCCATTCCCAATTTTATGTCACCTGTGAATGTCCTGAGGGTGTACTCCATCCCATTTTCTATATGATTGATAAAGACAGTAAATGTTAGCAATTTCAAAACCCTGAGGAACGTCAGGCCTAACTAACCACACTATTTGAAACCCTTTTTAATTGAAAAGCTGTCTGAAGGAAAACACTTATTATTAAAAATGTCAACCCCTGCATTCTATGTTTGGCACTTAAAGCAGTCATCATGTTCTATCCCAAATGCCATTACTATGAGATAGAGGACTTGAGTTTCAAATACAGGAATATAATTCTACCCTCTTCTTGTTCCCATCTTCCTCTGCGAAACATTAGCCTGATCCTCATGTTAGTGTTCAACACATCTTCTGGGACTAGAGTGATACTATTTTCCATCTTTCTCCAAGCTAAGTTTCGCTGAATATAAATAAGCATTCTAACCACTGGATACAGTCCAATGCATCTTGTTTGGCCATGAAGCTGAAATTCCATTCTGTTTGCACAGAAATAACAGAGGAAGGCCCTAGGCTAGCTCATGACTTAATGATAAGTGGAGTCTCCAGGGAGACCAAGATGAAACAACAAGGTGCCTCAGAGCAGAAAGTGAACCATACTATGACTCTCACTTACTTCACATCTTCTGATTCAAATCTTTAATGTTGTCCTGTCACAGCTGGAAAAGCAAACGCATGTTTTTTCTCTACTGTGAATAAAAACAGAAGTAATTTTGTGGATGCTGCTCTGCTGCTAAATGACAGAAAACCCTACAATATTAAGACTCAAATGAGGTTTTTCTAACTACAAAAAAGGCAGTGATGAGCTGATTAATTCCATCAAGCATAAACCAAACTGTTCTAACTAGACTAAGATCCAAACACCATTTATGTGATACAGCTTTTGAACTAAAAATTAAATCAAGTTAAATCATTTTCCAGAAAATATAATGAAGAAAAAAGAACTAATATTAATAAGTAGTAGTGCAACTTGCAACTTAATAAATAAATGCATTCTAACCAACAGATTGGAAAGGAAGACCTGTGCAAGCATAGGCCTTGTGATGTTAGGTTTGTCATCATAGCTCATTGGAACCTCACTTCTGTGCAAGAGTACAGAAATGCTATGGACAAGTGGACAAGAAATGCTATGGACAAGTGGACAAGCTCTGATGCAAATCAAGGCCCTGAGCTTCCCTTGGCTTGCCAACAAGTTATTTGACGGGGGAGGCCCTACCTAACATGGCGCTAAACCATGGAGGAGCAACTATTCTTGGGAGCTACATCACTTCCAGATTCCTGCACCTGAGCAAAGTACCCAGAAATAAAAAATACCTGAAATATACAAAGCCATGCAAGGGAAATAAAAAACCCCAGTATTTTTCCTATAACCCCTCCTTCTCCTTTCCCCACAGGTATTTTCTTCCTGAAATTGTGCTTCTGGAATTGCTATTCCACACATACCACATACTGTAGTTTAGATCTTCCTGTAAGAATGAAACAGAAGCACAGGGATATAAAGCAGTACCACCAGTCTGCAAGGATAAATGACCTTGTAAGAGACTAAAGCCTGTGAGTCCAACCAGATGCCTCAAAAAGTGCTAGCTGACATTGTCTAAAATACTGATCATATCTCCTTACGTAAAACAGCACTTAAATACTGGCACTCTCAGAGAAGAAAAATAAAGTACCTGAAGCAGATGTGTATTTCATGAATGAATTGACAGACCTGTTCTTATTTTGCAAGAGGATACAACTCTGGGGCTCTTTAGAGCTTTCTACAAAATCTAAGACACAAGCAAGACAGAATGCTCTCTTCATTTGTGAGACAGAGGATGGGAATTCTCCACATATAGTTTCCATCTTTCAACATTAGTATGATTTTACTGTTTCTAGAAAATTTATTATCTTCTTGACAGTAACAATTTTTACATTTGACAAAATTCATTGACAAAATTCAATAGGCCCTCTTCTGTACAACTTCTTCATAAAGGTCTCAGACATAGCAATATTAAGTAAGTTTGCCAACAACACTAAATTGGGAGGAGCTGCCAACTCCCTCAAGTACAGTGGGGAAGGCCCTGCAGAAAGACCTTGGCTTGGCAATCATCAACTGTATGAAGTTTTACAAGGGTAAGTTCCATATTCTGCACCTGGGATAGGGCAACCCTGGATGTATGGACAGACCTTGGAATGAGAGGCTGGAGACAGCAGTGCTGCACAAAGGGACCTGGGGGTCCTGGCCGAGGGCAGTTGACCATGAGTTAGCAGTGCCCTGGAGCCAGGAGGACCAACCCTGTCCTGGGGTGCATCAGGCACAGCATCACAGCCAGGCAAGGAAGAGGATTGTCCTGCTCTGCTCTGAGCTGGGCTGGGCTCACCTTGAGTCCCACAATACAAAAAAGACCTGAAACTGTTGGAGAGCATCCAAAGCAGGGCCACAAGGATGGTAAGGGTCTGTAAGGGAAGCCGTAACAGGAGCAGCTGACGTCACTTGGTCTGTTCAGCCTGGAGGAGACTGAGGGGAGACCTCACAGAGGTCTTCAACATCCACACAGGGTGAAAAAGAGGAACAGGCACCTATCCCTTCACTCTCATGAAGTGACTGGTCCTGAGGATACGCCATGAAGCTGAGTCAGGAAAGATTTAAGTTGGACATCAGGAAAAGATCTTTCACCAAAAGGGTGGCTGGACACTGAAAAAGGCTCCTCAAAAAGTAGACACAGCACCAAGCCTGTCTAGTTCAAGAAGCATTTGGACAATGTTCTCAGGCACATGGGGTGATTCTTGGGGTGTCCGCACAGCACCAGGAGTCCATAATCCTGATGGGTCCCTTCGAACTCATGATATTCTATGATTCTATGAAATCCTATTCTATGAAAATAAGACAGAAGTACAGATACCATGACAACAAAATAAAAATACCTGATTGTTTTGGAGTGTAATTATTCTCAACTGTCTTCTCTGATACTAAAGTCTGTTTTAAGAGGCTGACTGGTCCTTAACCTTCAGCCAAACCAACAGTAGAAATCCTTCACGAAAAAAGGGGTCAGCAACTACAGCTCCAGCCTGGTTTTGTCTCTTTACCCTTCACATCCTAAGAGCATTCTCTCCAGCATAACTTTTGAGCAATTTTAGCAAAACCAAATTAACCATGTTCACATCTACTCTGTAACATGCCAGAATCACAGAATCATCAAGATTGGAAATTACCTCTAAGACCATCATGTACAACAATGTTCACAGTTGTTGCCGAGTTTCCAACATACAAAACACCCTCACTGGCCAATACTTACAGTTTTTATGTTTTGCATGCAGAATTGCTGGTTCTTTTTCACTTTTACCACAAGTAGAGAAGAGGTGGTCTCTTTCTTCTGGAAGCTCTAGATGTTTTTTCTCTCAAGTCTGTGTTCCTCAGGGCAATTTGCTGTCTTGAAGCTCCCCATTCAAAAGGAGTATTTCCCAACTTTCCTATCACCAAACAGCCATGGCCCTAACACAGTTACTAAAGCAGTGACTTCTTAGATCAACACTCCCTCTTCAACTTTTACCTAAAAGACTGAATTTTAGACTCAGATTCAAGTTTTTTCTCCACCTAGCAACCCTGTAACTACCCAAGAGTCATGTATAACCACATCGCAGTGCAATGAAAAACTGTATTTTCTCTTCAAATACATGATGACAGATAGGTATAGGGCACATACCTAATGGCCAAAGCTGGCAAAAAGCTCTGCTCAACACCATTAGCCTAGGTTTTGATTTTCCCCCAGTTCTTTCAAGCTCACCTGTGAACTAGCTGGAGTACATGCAGTTTCTCAAAAGGAAAGAAATTATTAACTGGGAATGACAGTAAAACAAGATAAAATTTTGCCTAGTTTACCAGACATTTTGTATCTGTTACAAAGTAAAAGGAATTGTTGCAATGGTTGTTTTTCCCCCCATTAACTGGAGCAGAAAATAAATCAAGACAGAACTTTGTATATAAATCCACAGCAAACACAAACATAATCAAATAAAATATCAACACACTGCCCCTGAGAGAAATTCCATAAAAATTGAGTATGGTCCACAAAAATGAGTTCTAACACACAAGAAAACAGCAAACAAAAGGCAAAAATAAGACAACTGCAGCCTCAGTCAGGACTTGTCCAAATCTGAAATTGTTAACTGTCATGGGATTTTTAAGAACTCTGTGGGTCCATGTGGACAGCCTGGCACAAGACTCAACAGCTCAATACCCAAAAGAATGTAAATTTTCATACCTAGGAAGTGTTACTTCAAACTCAGCATTTGACATTTTAAAAACTGACATAAATTTCACACATTCAGCGTAGCTCTTTTGGACAGGTTGTCTCTAAGAGTGATGTAACAGTGGTATTATCTAGAAGATTAGACACAAATTCTACCAGAGACCACTACAGCTTACAGTAATAATGCAGTCTTCCTGAAATGACAAGCCACATTAAAATTCCCTGTTGCTTCCAAACACACTCAACTCCATTCCTATCTCTGATATACTGGAACAACTTCCTGATACCTTGAGGAGCTTAGAGAGATGAATGACAGATGCTGCCGAGATCAATCATTCCATTAAGTGGACACAGATTATACATCAGCCTATATTTAAGTCAACTAAATTGTTCCTACCTTCAGCGTATGAAGATTACATAAAGGCAAAATTCTTGGATTGCTCACAGGCATCTGTCATTCAACAACATTTGGCTACTTGAGAGTTCTGGATTTTTCAGATTTATCACTAATGTAGAGTAAAAGGATATGCAGTATAACTCTACTTTCTTATGTCCACTGCCCTGGTCTTTACTAAGATGAAGTCTGCTGCTGCCCTGTGATGCAGTTAACACATATCACCCTGTTAAATGCCCTTCAAAAATCACAGGACAGAGAAGCTGTACTGGAGTCATCACCTTGCTATAGAAGTAAAAGCAATGCAAGCAGAAGAAAACTGATGACAAGGAGGCTAGTCCGCATTTTAGCAACAAACTGGCAAGTGGTTCTGAGAGGTAGAAGAGGTCAACTAATGTCCAGTTTTCCCACTTCCTACATGCACAAATCAGGGAAAAGTTTACCTTCAATTTAATTTTTCCTACATTGAGTAGAGCATTGTCTGACAGGTCTCAGAACTACTCATCATTTGATCAGTCTAGACAGTACTCATCCGAAACCTAAGCACAATTGGTTAGCAAGCTGCCCTCATAGCTACCTTTGCAAGATTCATGGTTCTGCCCTCACTTTGAAGTGTTCTTACCTTCTCAAAGCACATATATCTGCAAGTACATGCTCCAAGTAAAGCAACAAAAGTTTCAGTAGGTTACTTTCATACCGGGTTCAGCAGTGAAAATTTCACCAGTCATGCTTGAAATCATATATGCCAGTGTTGGTAAAAAGGACACATGTACAACAGAAATTAGGGAAGTCAAAGCAGTACACACACATCACATATCCTTTCCTGCATTTGTTTGCCAATGGTTCATCTCACTATCCTTAAGGGCCTTCCATGAATTCACTCTGATAGCAGGTTTCCCAGCCACAAACCTTTACTGCAGCCCCAGTGTGTCTGCTAGTGATACTTCTTCCTGTGATATACATTCAGCTTCTGCTCAGGGATGCTGTACCTCTGGGGATCGGGTGGTTTTCTTCTTCACTTCTACACAAGCTACACAGAAGAGCCATTACGCTACCACTACAGAACCATATGTTTATTCCTATACACTACAGACCAACCTGTTTCAGAAGCACTTGCAGATTTTCCTGTTTAAGTCACATCTTAGGGTAAAACTCTGAAAGCTCAGAACACTCTGAAGTACTTACAGAGTATTTTCTCACTGAGCAAACTCAAACAGCTTTACCAAACTTGCAAGTTTTATCTGAACAGAAAAAAACAATTCACTGCTTTTACTGTACACCCTTTACACAATCCCACATTTCTTTAACACTTTTGATGCTCACAAGTAACCAGCTTTTATCAAGGCATCTGAGATTCGCTGATATCTTTCATCATAAAAACTAGTTAGATGTGACTTAATTTTAACAGAAAAAAACAGTTGTTCTAGATATACACTGGCAGACACATCTGTAACCCTAACTTCAAGAAAATTTATTGTCATGGAGGTCTGATGACTGTTGCATGAGCAACTATATGCAGCAACACAGAGAAAGTACTATTAACTGAAAGAGAAGATTTGCTCACTAAAATCTGGAATCTAAAAGATATATATGTATACTACATCACCCTGCTTATGTGCCAAGGAATGCCTTGAACATCTTATAACAGTTCAATACTTTAAGTCCTCAATTTGATCAAAATCACAACTTAAACACTTGTGAGTTATGGAACTATAGCAGCTGACTATCATTTTACCCATTCTCACTGGAAAAATGGAGCCTTAGAATGTCTGTTCGCAATGTACTGCACTGTACTGGCATTGCCCTTGCACAGCATGTATGGAATTTCACTTTTTAAAAAAGTTAAAGCTGCAGCCTATGCTGGTTTTACAAACATTTACATACCACAATGAAAAAGCTTAAAAGATTTCTTCCCAGAACACATTAAAGTCTGATTAAGTGGTTGTACCTTTAAGTTTTGAATGCCATGGCAAATCACTACCCGCTTGTTAGCAGACTGAAATATGTTTTGTGCTTTAAACTCCAGAGAATGTAATTTTAACTTCAGAAGTATTTCCATCAGTAAGGAACACCAGACAGAGACGATTCCCACATGCTTAATCTTTATTGTGCGAATGTTGTTCAGAGCATTTATTACCCTCTGTAGACACACATTTAAAAAAACAATACACTAACAGTGGCTAGATTGATGGACAACATATTAAATCTATTTGGTGGTAACTTGCATGCATGCAGTTAACTCCTGTGGTACACAAATGTTAGCCAGGAGGCCAGCCCAACTGGCGACCACCCAAAACATGGAGATGTACATGATAGACAGACTGCCCACCCTCAGGCCCTTCATTCACAACCATCCGGAATCCATTGGTCAGGCCCAGGTTAGCAGCACACTTCTTGCCAACAATCATTAAATGACCGAGAAGCTGGAGGAGAAAGAAAAAAAAAAAGAAAAAAACAACAAACAGAAAACACACAAAAAAGGGGAAAGGGCAGGAAGGGAAGGAATGAGAGCAGAGAACCAATAAACCAGTAAGTTAATTCCCAGAAATTCAGCCTCTGCTCTTCAAATTGCTGTCTGCCTGCACCTGACACTTTCTAAGAAAAATTATAGACTGGCTATGTGTAATATAGGTGGAAAATGGAATTATTGATTTTTTACAAGACAGGCTGTAACAGACTACAAAAGTGTCACAGACGCTAAATTTACTTCGTGGTTAAAGCCCCCACTACTTCTTCAGACAACATATATCATTCTGGTAGAAAAGAAACTTTATCTTACCATGCAAAGCTTACAAAATCTTTGAGCTTGATGTTTTTAGTTACAAATGAAATATTCAGCACCTCTCAGCTAACTTTCCTTTTCTTCAACTCTGACCTGCTAAAAACCCCCAAGCCCATATTAGAGTAAGTACTATTGCATGCAAATGATGAAAACAGACATGAGGTTTATAATATAATAAATACCAATTCATTTTGCATGGAAAATACACAGATGTATTTTGCTTTCTCTGGCTAATTTTACTGGAAAACCTTAACTCTATTTTCTTTCTAAGGTAGAGGACAAGGTTATAGTATCAGAAAACTACTTTGCCTCTGAAATGTCAAGAGGAAAAGGGAAACAGCCTAGTACACTATGAAGTAATGAGAAGTACAGTTTAGTGTATAAAACAACCTTTAGAATACTTACAGATTCATCAGAATCTTCTGCTTCTGACAACCTGACAATTGGCTTCTTAGGAATCACTAAGAAATGTGTTGGAGCTTGGGGTGAAATATCATGGAACGCGAGGCACTGGAAGAACAGGAAATAGATAGTGTAATTTGCCTCAGAGCAAGGTAAGATTTTCAGTAAATCAATATGCTCCACTAAATACATACTTCAGAAGATACACACTTCAGAGTGATTATTCTACATCCTTTAATTTCTAAAGACAAAACACTACTTACCAAGATCTGCTGAAAAAAAAAAAATCACTGCTCTGTAAAGCATTGTTTAAAAGCTACAGCCTTCTCAGCAAAGCAATATGCAATCAGGTTCAAGATTTATTACTGCAACATATGCATAACAACTAGTAGAGCTGTTGGCATGCATGCCTGTAAGAAGCACATTTATGCTTATTTATTTTTTTATTAACACCATGTTTAATAACATAAATGGCAAAAAGTTGCTAATCATCTTCCAGTTATGCCTGAATAGTTCCTTGGTCAAAGACAGCATGGCAATTCCAAAGATCCTGAAGTTTTGTGATTGAGGCCATATTAAACTTCTGTTCTCAACAGCACCAAGTATTTTAGAGTAATACATGAACACCAGCTTTGCTCCAGACATTCTCAAATTGAGAGAAAGGTACCACTTTTGAAATATGAACATCTGTCTGTAATGACTAGCTTAATCTTGACTTAATACCAAAATTACAACCAATCAGACACTGCATGCATCAGCCAAACCTCAAATTAGGAACTGCCAACAGGCAAGAGAAAATTAAGCTATGTCTCTTTGTACACATGGCCAGCCACAGAACTGGGACTTGCTACTGGAACCTCAAACAAACATGCAGATGCACAGGAGGCACTCTGCCACCATTAGGCCAAGGATACCTCTGACATACCCATCACGTTTAACAGCAAACACCTGGTAGCTATTGGTTGAGATATGTCACAGACAGTAGATACTTAAAAGCACATACCTAAATTCTTCAAAATACTTATTTCCTAGAGACTTTTGTTTGTGAATCAATAAAGCTGATTTTCTTTGTAATTCTATTGCTTTTTTTTATTCTGAGAACACATGTGGCTTTTGTCAAGAGTAAAGTTGGTGAAAAGCCCAGACTCAACTCACATAAATCTTTTATACACCAAATCTATCTGGTTTTAAGGTATTTTTAAGAAGATAATGCCCAGTTTTTTTGAATCTCTGATGAACTGCTCATTTCTTCCAAACAGGGAAGGGTAGTAAGTAAATAACAGATGAATAAAATTAATTTGCACCCAATTAAATAAATCATACTTAAAACTGACCATTTTGTAAGCAACTTTTCTATTATATGTAGTCTCACAGAGGCAGAATGCAAATAGCCAAACTGTGTGAAAGAATCTAAGGACCAAAAGATTGGAAGTAAATCGTTTTCTGTGGTACAGAAAGCAGAAGAGTAGCATTAAGGAAAAAGCAGAATCCCAGAAATTCATGAGTGCATGGGAAACCAAACTTCATTTCAGCAAGTTTAGATTCAACTGGAAAAACAGTGATAAGGCATAATTCCAGAGAGACTTTGTACTTTTCAGAATTTCCCTTTCTCTAAAGATCAATTATTGATTAAAGCCCTACTCGTTACAACACTTCCAGCCACTTCTAAGAAGACCTCCATAAAACCAACAAAATTAATATAAGATCATCCACCAGTCAACTGAAATCTAGAAGTTCTACACTTCTGTGCACTTTGAAGTAAAAATCAAGTGAGGCACTGCAGGTAATGACTCTTCCAGAAAGTACTCGGCACAAATGGCTGTTAAATGGGTTATATGCTCAGCAAAGTCAATGGCCTGATTCCTAATCAAGCAGAGTTCAGCTTACTCTGCTGAAGAAAAAACTCACACAGGTTTGACCCGGGTAAAGAAAGAACACACACCTTCACATAAACACATAAAGAGCAACAACATAAGCATGACTTTCAGAAAGCAGCGAACATTTCCAATATTCAATATTCATCTTCAGTGCAGATGGCAACTGCAACAACTCTTACATCTATTAAGAAAACACTGTTTCAAGCTATGCATTATTTTTAAGCACATAAATCTGACAAACTGAAACCTTAGCGAGTCTGTATTGTACACTGAGAATAATCCCTTACTTCAAAAGCAAAACCCCTGTTAATGGGGCTTCTGTATTTTAGTCTAAAGGATGGGGGGGAAAGTGCAGGAGATCTTATACTAAATACTCGTTAGCTTACATTTCGGGAATAACCGCTGCATTTCTTCTAAAGCTGATTATTTAATTTCGGCCCTAATATGCTGTGATGCATCAGCAATCCCTCTCGGAGGTTCACTGCCACAGCCCAGTAGGCAGAGCCGCATAACCTCAGTAAGGCTATTGAGAGGCACATCGAGACCCGCAAAAGCAGCCAGTCGCAGCGCTCTGCTCGGAACCCGCAAGAAGCATGCCCGCGGGTGGTAAAGGCTGCACGACTACCCTCCTACACCAGCTGTGAGAACCTTCGATCCCTGGCAAGGAGCCCGATGCAGCTCCGGAGACGATGCAGGGAGGCGCGGGGGCGCCCCGCCTGTCCCGCTGCGCTGCCGAGCGCCTCCGCGGCGCCCCCGGCCCCTGCACAGCCCGCACCTGCTCGTCCTCGTAGATGATGTTGGCGGGGATCTCCTTGCGGATGATCTTCCCGAAGATGGTGTCCCCGCCGGGACGCGCCGCCTGCGCCTTGCTGATCTCGTCAGCCATGGCGGAGGCTGCCGCGCGGCTCCCGCCGGCCCTCAGCCCCGCCTTCCTCTTCGGCCACGGCCCCGCGGAGCTCATTGGGCCAACGCCGGCGGCTGGCCGTGTCCTCCCGGCTGATTGGCGGTTTCGCCTGTCATTGTCCCGTTGGTCCCCGCCCACCGCACTGGCGCGCCCTCGCTGACCCGGGAATCGCGGAGGGATCCGGGGGGAGGAAGTATTGCAGGTTCCGCGCAGGGATCAACGCTTCGAAGTGAAATTGCGGTGCAGAAGTAGTGCAATCCCGGGAGAGGCTATTATGGGCAGAAGTACTGCTTATCAAATCCAACCCAAATATGTGTGATTTCTTGGGACAAGCTCCTACATACTGCACCAGGCTGGGCTGCCGTTAGCTTTTCCATCAAAGTTTGCAGGTGTTTGGTGCTCCTAGAATCAGGATCCTGCAGAAGGGTAGTTGGATGTGCCAGCCCTTCTGCACATAAGTAATTTTGTAACCATGAAAAAAACTAATCAATATGGTCAAGCAATAATTCACAAAATGCAACACAAAGTTACACAGCTATACATACAGTTATAAATGTTTTTTTAATGTATCTATGACACCAGTCATGAAATAGGAGAAATGAAAAAGCAGGGGGGGAAAAACCATAAACCTTAAAGAATAAAAACAAAGCTTTCTTTTCATGCAGTTTAACAAGATCAAGTACAAGGCTCTGCATCTGGGTTGGCGCCACCTCTGCTATCAGCACAGGCTAGAAGATTGAGAGCAGCCCTGTGAGAAGGACTTGGGGGTGCTGGTGGGTGAGAGCTGGACATGACCCAGCCACGGGTACTCCCAGCCCAGAAAGCCAAACGTGTCCTGGGCTGCATCCAAAGCAGCATGGGCAGCAGGGGAGGGAGGGGATTCTGCCCCTCTGCTGTGCTCTGGTGAAACCCCAGCTGGAGCCCTGCACCCAGCTCTGGGGTCCCAGCACAGGAAGGACATGGACCTGTGAGAGGGAGTCCAGAGGAGGGACATCAGGATGATCAGAGTGACAGAGGACCTTTTCTATGAGGGCAGACAGAGAAAATTGGGATTGTTCACCCTTGCAAAGACTTCAAAATTACCTAATTGCAGCCTTGCAGTACCTGAAGGGAGCCTTCAAGAAAGATGGAGAGGGACTTTTTACAAAGGCATGTAGTGACAGGATAAGGAGGAATGGCTTTAAACTGCAAGACTGGAGGTTTAAATTGGATGTGAGGAAGCAATTCTTTACTGTGAGCATGATGAGGCACTAGAACAGGCTGCCCAGAGAAGATNAAATTGGGATTGTTCACCCTTGCAAAGACTTCAAAATTACCTAATTGCAGCCTTGCAGTACCTGAAGGGAGCCTTCAAGAAAGATGGAGAGGGACTTTTTACAAAGGCATGTAGTGACAGGATAAGGAGGAATGGCTTTAAACTGCAAGACTGGAGGTTTAAATTGGATGTGAGGAAGCAATTCTTTACTGTGAGCATGATGAGGCACTAGAACAGGCTGCCCAGAGAAGATGTGGGTGCCCAATCCCTGAAAGTGTTCAAGGCCAGGCTGGATGAAGTTCTGAGCAACCTGGTCTAGAGAAAGGTGTCCCTTCACATCATAAGTGCATTGAAACTAGATGACCTTCAATGTCCCTTCCAACCCAGACCATTCCAGATTCTATGATTTTCTAAACTTCACAAATAAAATAGAATTTTTTCCATGAAGATTTGTCTAGGAGAATATTATTATATACATTTATATATATTTGTCTCTCGACAAAAGTGTTACACGAAAGCATTTTGGAGGGAGGCAGGGAATAAATACTGCTAAGTGGCTTAAACTTAATATGGTTCTGCAGCTGATTACCTTAACATGTTACAAAAAGAGCAGAATTTGTCATATATTTCTGGTAGTAACTCTGAAATAGTTTATCATTAAATACCCTGGAAAAAAAAAAGTCTGATAAAGCACATCAAACAATGAAATTTTATTCTCTTGCTTAGACGATGGTTCTGGATTTAGATATTTTGATGTGTGTGTCCTACAGATGGTGTTGGAGCTTTATGACAATCAAAAGAAGTGTTCCAGGGAGAAATTTCTTTGAATTATATTGTTGTCTAACCATGGTTATTCAGCAAATATATGATTAATTTGGACCATCGGTGCTGTGGAGTTAGTCTAGAAAGCATATTTCTATGTTAAGAGAAGACATAAAGAGACATGCTTAGAACTTTCTCTGAAAAAACAAAAACATTTTCTTTCATATAGTTGACTTCAGCATATATTTTTTTCTCACCATGTAAACAGCAACTTTTATATTACTTTGAATAAAACAATTAATGAATTAGACCCTCTTTTCAAAGGATCTAATTCATTCATTCACATCTGCAATAATTATTCTTGGAAATAAATTATGAATAAACACCACTTCTGCTAAGAGATCATGTTTCTTTATGAGTTACATAGTAAAAAGAGTATTTAATAGACACTTACAAATAAGTATTAATTAATAATAAAAATATTCAGATTAATGAGTAATAGTTTAGTGTTCCCATATTTCAATTAGCTTATAATGTAATTGCAGTTAAACGATTAGACTGTATTGAAGCTAGTGAGCAGTAAAGCTGATTACACAGAAAATCTATATTCTGCCTTTAGCTAATGCTGAATGATGTGTTAGTGAACTATAAGCTTGTTTGTTTTTCAAGAGAACAGCAATTCAGTTTTATAGATGTACCAGGCGTGGCCATGATGTGGCCAGGCCAAGGCTACGTTGGTCATAATGTGGGTAAGGCAAGCCAGGGCTGCGGGGAACTTGATGTGAGCAGCCAAGAAAGTGACCTTGACTAGAGAGGGCAAATGACTGAACAGAAAAAAATGCCTGTTGGATAACAACCAGCAGAAAAAAAAAGCCTGCCACCTTGGCAGCTGTGATCCTGGGAATAAAAAGTGTCCTTGAAAAGTGCAGCTGGCCTCTTCTAAGTACAGCTGAGTACCTAGAAACGGGAGAGGTCCTGAGATACTACAGATAAGCACAGAAACAAGCAACAGTAACCACAACTTTTCTTCTGAAGTGGTAAAAAAAATAGACTGGGAAAGAAGAAGGCACCCCAGATAAGGAAGGATTCTAAACTGCCGTTGGCTGTTCTAACTGCAAGAGCAAGGAAACAGTCTGGCAAAATAAAAACTGATTTGAAGCAGCAGCAAACATCACCATTAATTCTAGGTATCGTACAGAAACTGATGGTTATCCAGTTACGCATTTGAAACAATTCTAGTTTTGTTCAGAAGAAGAAGTAGGACACACTGGTCTTTGTGCTGCCCTGGGCAGTGATCTGCAGACCCTGGCACGGGGTGCTGGACAGGGAGCAGCCCCTTGTCCCCACTGTGGCTCCCCTTGGAGGGCAAGGGTCCCTGGGCCACTGACAGCTCCAGTAGATGAGGAGCCTGTGGGCAGCACTGCCTGTTGCCTCCTGCCAGACCTTGGCATACCGAGGATTCGCACTGTTTGTGTAGCCAAGAAGGCCAACGGGATCCTGGGGTGCAGTAGGAAGAGCATTGCCTGCAGGTCAAGAATAGTGATCCTGCCCCTGTGCTCAGCCCTGGTGAGGCACATCTGGAGTGCTGTGTCCAGTTCTGGGCTCCCTGGGACAAGAGAGACAGGGAGCTACTGGGGTGGGTCCAGCAGAGGGCAGTGAAGATGGGACAAGAGCATCTCTCTTTCGAGAAAAGGCTGAGGGAGCTGGGATTGATCAACTTCGAGACGACTGAGAGGGGATCTACCTCATCAATGTCCACGAGAATTTGAAGGAAAGGTGTCAGAGGATGGAGGTAGGCTGTTTGCAATGGTGCCCAGCAATAGGACAAGAGGCAGTGGTTAGAAACCGATGCACAGAAAGTTTCTGTGAACACGAGGAAGAACTTTACTGTGCGGGTGAGCAGGCACAGGAGTAGACTGTGCAGAGAAGTTATGGAATGTTCCTCGAGGATAGAACCGTCTGGACACAATCGTGTGCCAAGTGCTCTGGGATGTCTCTGCCTGAGCAGGGACGTTGGACCAGATGAGCCACTGTGGTCCGTCCCAGGCTGAGCTGGAAGTCCCTGTGAGTCTGTGGAGGCCGGGGCACAAAGGCTGCTCGGAACTGCGGTGGCGGCTGGTGGCGCCCGGGGGACAGCATTGGCGGCCGCACCAGCAGCTGCCCGGCGCGGGAAGGCGCGTCTCGTCCTAGATCGTCACTTCCGGCGCGGCACTTCCGCCGGTGGGACGGTGCGGGCGGCGGGCGCCATGGGGAGCCGAGGGCAGGCGAGTGATACGCACACATTCTGTCCGTGTTGAGAGGTTGGAGCTTTCTAGTTTGTGTAGAGCCGAAAGGCATAGACTTTCAGGACAAAAAGGACAAAAACCCAAGTAAAAGAAAGTAGTGGTTTGCACGCAAAGGCCATTGCGGGAAAAGGAAGCGAGATGTGATAAGCAGAGGTTAAAACACATCAAAAGCATGTCTCGTGAGAGTAATATAGAGAAAAGCAAGGACCTAGGAATTAATAACCCCTTTCATTATTGCAGTGTAATGTCGTGTCGGTACCTCTTTCAGAAGTGTCGTGAAGCCTAGTTTTGGGAGTACAGTCGACAGATATTTGCGGAGCTCTTTGTTAAAGCAGGTGACTGCAGAGGTCAGAGGTGTCTGCATTAATATATCTTGATCAAAACCTTCTAATACAGCTACTCTGTGGCTACTGTGGTGAAAACTTTTCAGGAGGAGTTTTTGAAATTGAATCAGAGAATATGCTGGGTTGGAAGGAAACCACAAAAACGATCGAGTTCAGCTCCTCGTCTTGCACGGGCCCATCTCCAGGAGTGACACCGTGTGCCTGAGAGAGTTGTGCAAAAGCCTTCTGAACTCTGTCAGTCTGGTGCAGTGACCACTTCCCTGGAGAGCCTGTTCCACACTCTCTGGGGGAAGAACCTTCTCCTGATACCCAGTCTAAACCTCCTCTTACACAACTTCAGTCCATTGGGTCCTGTCACTGAGCACCAGAGAGAAGAGATTGGTGCCTGTACCCCCTTCTCCTCTTGTGACTGCTGTAAGGGTAGGAAGATGCCTCAAAATGGCTCATCAAATTGTTCAAAATAACCATAAAAAACTTAAAAGTTTTACCATAGGTGTTTTCAACATAAAACCACTTGTAATATTAATTTGGTGCTTGCAGAGATGGCAAAAATATTATGGGATAGAAATTTTTTAGGATATTAAAATGTCTACAAAGCAAAAAGTTTATTTGTTGTGGTTTAATTCTGTGAGTTTACTTTCCACAGATTCACCCATATAGGGAATGGTGCAGTTAAAGGCAACATGGCTCTGTTCATTTGCTGGGTTTTTTTCTGAATTACAGCCCTGTGTTTCCTTCTAAAAAAATATTTGGAATACTAATCGTGAGAAAACAATTTGAGATTATTTTGAAGTATCTGGAATTGTGCCCTCTAGAGGGGCCAAAACACTACAGGAAATACTAGGAGGAGCTTCAAAAAGGCATTTTGTTATCAAAATTATGGTTTTTGGTGCTTGTCAGGGATTCTTTGGGTCTGTGGTAAATACCAAAAAAGTCTCATACAGATTTGAGGATTTCTGTATTCATTACAGTATGTATGAATGGTCATGACTGTGAGCTGTAATTTTCAGGGTTTGCTTTTCATACATACTCAGGTGTGTCTTCTCTACATTGTAAATCCTAACTTTTTGAGTGCTTTCTTTTACTGAAGTTTTCACTTGCTGACCTGGCAGTTGTCTTTAAGAGAAGGACTTTGCATTGGTTTTGCCACACCACTTGTAGGAGACTTTTTATGTGAGAATACTTCAACCATTTCTTTTTCTATCTTTTTCTATAGCTGGAGAATATCCACTGATGCAACCTTGATAATGCCTGCAAGTAATTTGACTTTTAGAGTTATTCCAGTTCTATAGGATCTGTTTGACATTGGCACAAGAAATAATGCATGTGTCCACATATTTTCAGGATTATATTCTCATCATGCTAAATAATTATTTAGGGTTGTGGTGCTAGCATCTTAGGTTAATTTGAAATATCCAGACCTGTCTTAGATTTTGATGACATCACATCTGCTTTGGCTGCAAGTGTTCTAAGCAGGAATTTAAGTAAAGCCTCTTAGATACTGATTCCTTATCAAATTCTGTACTAAATGGAAAGAACATGAAATTTCAACCAAAACACTTTTGATTGTAACATATTCATTTTAACTAACAATCCTGCTGCCAAATAAGTTAATTCTATTGGTATTGTATTGGCAGGTTTTGAAGCTTTTCAAGTTGTTACACAGAACACGGCAAGAAGTTTTTAAAAATGATACCAGAGCCCTTGAAGGTGAGAGGCTTGTCTTGTGTAGTGTGTGCTTACCTATATTTTGTGGAACTTTCTTCATGGAATACAGAGAAAGAAAATTCTTAACATAATCTTGATTTACTCCCATAATTTTCAAGTAATAATTGAGAAAACTTGTGTGTCCATAACCAGATATCCTTTCATTTGAAACAAAAAAATGGTCCTTAGATTGAAGCACCCAACACACATTTTGGAAGGGAAACATCTCTTTTTAAAATGTTCCTGATCTTCCTGGGAGATATTTTTCTTTTATTTTTTTACTTCTGTCCAGTCAGAGCATGTTCAGCTGTATTAATTATTTCTCTATGTATGGTTTTTCCTTAAGGGATAAGATTCTGCTTTTTCAGTACATTGTGTATGCAATACAGAATGCTAAATTGGGAATCTTATTTTATTTGCATACCAGTCAACTTAAAATGTGACATCATGTGAATTACATGGAAATCTTATATTGAAATACTTTTATCAGAGTGCCCCAGGAACGTGCCATAAAGGACTTAAGATTCTTAACTTTGGGGCAGTGACAAATTCAAAATACAATTTTTGTTCACGCTTTATTTTTTGTTTACTTTATTTAGCTGCAAGACAAAAGATAAATGAAGAATTCAGAAATAACCGAGATGAGACATCTGAAGAAAAGATTAATGAGGTATTTTCTTGCTTTCTGTTGCTTGGGTTTTTTTTCCAATTTATGTAAGAATATTTAGAAATTAGTTTTTTACCTAAAGGATCTCTAAACCACTATAAACACGTTGAAACATCATGAAAACCAGGTTGGTTTAGAAAGACTTCTATGTGGATCTTTGTTTATGAATGTATAGATACCTCCAGTGGTATTTATACTGTGTCATAGAATTTTATACATACAAAAACACAGAAGTAGAAAGTGTGTACTGATAGTTCAACTTGATTATTTTGAAATTTTCATGTAAATATTTTATGCTTTGCTCATAATATCTATCAGATATCAGTATCTACCTGATCATTGTTGTGTAGGCAAACAAAAACAAACAAAAATTAAACAATCTGTTCAGTTACTAGCAGATCACATATGAGTCACCATTTTTGTGGAAGGCAAAAAAAAGCAAAATTATTATGATTTATTATACAGTATAGTAAAGTTGTAGTATATGTTAATTATACTGTAGGGATTTTTTTTCTTCTTTCCTCACCATGCATTAAAAGTAACTCACTAAGTTAGTTACCTTTGCTCAATTGTCAGCTTAACACTTTTTGCTGAGTCATTTTTTCTGAAATTTACTGTGAACTGAAACAGAATTTCCGTATTTTAGATAATTTTAGTTGTTAACATCCATACAGAGTGAACAACTTAGTCCTTGTTCAGCTTTTTATCAGATTGTATTTACATTGTCACTGGGCACTGGTTGGAAGAAAGGGCCTACATCTGTCCTTTGAAGAAATAAAATATAAACCTTTTCCTCATACCAGCCACTGAACAGTAATGTAAGTAGTTCTGACCTTTTAGTTAGGAATTCCTGAATTTCAGCTTGTTAGCAGCCTTCTGTGATGGTACTCTGTGTTACTACTGTCTGATCAGCTAAATTATGTGAATTATGTGTTCAGGGTAGTCTTTTTTAATAGATGTACAGGAAAAATATTTGCTGCAGTTCTGAAATTTGTGTTTGTTTTGTAGGCAACCTACAAAATACACATATGTGACTTTTTAATATGGGTTAGTTGATATTTGGTTAACTCTGACAGTGAAAGAAATGAGTGCAATAAAGGTTTCCATCCCAGCTACACACTCCTTAGAACATCACAGAAGCTGTCATATTACTTGTACACACTGAATAGACTTGGTTGCAGAGAAACTGAATCAAGTTTTATACAGGACTTGAGAAAGTTTGGGCACTTGCTTGCATTAACATGGTGCTTTGGACAGCCACTAAAAAACAGAATACTCACCAGCCAGAATAGTATGGTGCAGTGTATTCTAATATGACAATAGGTATTTGTATCTGTATGTACTTGTACATGTTAAGCTCCAAGTGACAAAAGGAGATCAAGGTAACTGTCTTACAGTAGGAGAATGAGAAATGTAGCTGAATCTTGTGCACCAGTTTTATTTCAGATCAGGAGTGCAGTTATGAAGTTACTTTGGTTATTTCCACTTCCTGTGATTTGTCTTGTTTTGTTAAGTGTCAGAGCAACAAGCAGAATTCCCTTAAGGTCAATATGAAGGGGAAGCTGTGCTTCAGGAGCATGCAGCCTGGCTGCTAATGGACTTTCCGCAAAGGCAACTGGAGGGTAGCGGCTCCAAGCCCTCAAAAGGGAAGAGCACAAGAAGTGCACTGTTGATGTCAAGTATTTGAGCTCTAGCTTTTGCAAGGATCCACTTCTATTGGTATTCACCACTTCCTAGTGTGAGCATGTCTACTGAAATATCTGACTTGAGCAATTTAATTTATTTCTGACACGGTACCATGCAAACAAGTATTAGACTTCTCTTAACAGCTCAGCAAAGCTAGCAAGGCTGCTTCAGCTTATCCTCTTAGTGAGAGGAGGAATTCTAGGCCTTCTGCTGAATACTAACATCTCAGGTAGTCTTTAGGTAGTGCCTTGTTCCTGCACAGTTCTTCTGTGAGACCTCAGCGTTTCACCTTATTCATTTGCAGTTTTACTTGGGTACATAGATGTATGCACTGGTGTATGTTACTAAGCCAGAGATTCCCTCACTATATGCTCCATGTCAAGGTCACATATATATAAATCTGTAAATTATTCCAGGATCCCCAAAGCAAAAGCAATTTATACATAGTACATAAGTAACTGTGTAGTACAACCAAATTATTATTTGCATAGTTGTCTAGTATGGAAAATATCTTCAGAAACAGTCACATATAATTTAAATTACTCTGTTGTTCCTCTCATTCCTTTTACTAGCTTCTGAAAATAGCTTCAGATGTTGAAGTGATTCTCAGAACTTCTGTTATTCAGGCAGTTCACACAGATTCTGACAAAATAGGTGAGTAAACATGCATGCTAAAAAGGTACTTAAATATGTTATAGTTTAGTAAATAAATATAGAGTGTGAAAATAAGGAAAGGAATAGTGAGGCAAATAGCCTGTTATTCTTAGCCGAAATTCTTAATGTAAGCTATTCATTAATGTCACTATCTAGGACAGGTGGAGGTTTCAAAGGTACAAAGTTTCTGTAGGTGCTTGCTCTACCAGATAGGGAGGAGCTGCCTGAGGGGCATTAGCAAATGTGGTATGTACAGTGACCATAGAATAGCTTTTTCTTTGTGGATTTTGTATTCATTTCCAAAATTTTTTTCCAACAATTTCAGTTTATGCTGTGTAAGATTTGTGACACAGTGATTACCTCAATGCAAAGTCTATGAAATTTGAAATCCTAATTCCTGGTTTAGAAGTTCTTTTATCTTGCAGTCAAAAAGAAAAGTAGTTGGTAGGCTCAGCATACAATTGTGTGGTAGAGAATACAGGAAATCTTCATCTGTGTACATTGTTTCCTTTTACTTCTGTTTAGTGATGTCTGTAAAGTTTTGTACCAATATTCAGTTTTAGGTTTAGTAAAACATTTAACTTTAAAACAGCAATTATGATCATGGCCAAAGATAAGTCTGGACCAGTGTCAAGTCTTCCATGCTGATTCCAGGCAGATAACAGTTGAAGAATAGGAACAGACAAAGTGAATTTGCACCTCTTTCAGCTGTTCACACCTGGCAGCACTTCCTGAGTCAGGGATGTTTTCTGGTTTAATTATCTTCAATGGGCTTCTCTTCAATTACTTTTCATTTTCACCAAGCTGTTAATGAATTTTTAAGTCCTTTATTTCCTCCTTTTTTTTCACTTCCCCCATGAAACAGCTTCTGAGGAAGCAACAGGTGAATGCCTGTGATTATTCTTCCTATTCACTGCACACTCTGAGCAAGGAGGCATGTACACACAACAATGGGACAATAATGTTCTCTTTCATTTTCAACTGGATTCCTGCTAATAGTCAGTGCTAATTCTAAATTTAATTTTTGACTGCTAAGCATTTTATGTATTTATTTTTATAAAATTGTACTTATTAAACTCATCAGAAGGGTCATAATCAATTCTGAACTTATCACTTCCTTTGTTTTTCTTGACCTGTGTGCATTCCATGTCTCTAGGTGTAGTTTTGTCCTTCAATTTACTCAGTCAAGTCTTAAGCATGTCTTGCTATTTTACACAGTTAGACATTTTCTTAATCAAATTGTTCAGGATGGTATAATTAAAAACCTTTTCTTCAGAGTTAACTTACAGATATGTTGAACAGTGACATGTCAACAAAGATACCTGTAGAAAGATACCATGTTTGACATCGCTCCAATGGATGACCTGATAATTTATTGTTCATGTCTTACAGTTTAACCAGTGACTTATCTGTGCAAGACTTCTGTCATAGTAAGGCTGTTGTTTTATAGAAGCATTGGCTGAGGGACTTTAGGAAATCCAAACATGTTGTGGTAACCTCTGAAGCGCCATTCAGAGGACTCCAGCCGGGACTGTAAGGCAGAACTTCCTTTGCAAAAGCCACATGGATTCATGTTCAAATTTTAATCCTGTGCAAGTGTGTAGGGATGGGGTTAGGACAGCCAGGTGTATCAGCAACAGAAGGAGGAGGAGGGAGAACGTGGGCCTGCAGCTGAATAGCAGGAGGAACTCAGTAATGAAGGACACAGAATAGTCAGTTCTGTGACAATATAGTGGGAGTAATTTTCACTGAGTGCTTTCTTTTCCTGTTGGCCTTTAAAATAGGTGTGACAAGATAAATATTACAGATTATATTTGAGGACTTGAGGGGGAGAGCTAAGTCAAATCCAGTATTCATTTTTGAAACTGCTGAAGTAAGCATAATATGACTCAGACCTGAAAAAAATTCATTCCCCTGCTAAAAGTGACTGCAAAACTTTATAGTTTTTTATGGCTTCTTAATATTAAAATTTTCAATGCTGATAAAAGGAGACCGGAAAACATCGTTGTGAGTAGCTGAAAGTAAAATCTTAGTATGATTTTGTTTAGATATCATGATGCTACTTGTACACTTACAAGAAGTTCAGATCCTCATTTTAGTAACTGGATATTTTGTTTGTAAATGTAAAAACACCTTTAGAATTTGAAATAGTATTTTCCGTAAGATTGTAGTCTTACTGGGGTTTTTTTTTCTATTTCAGTACTCATACCCAGGAAAGATCTGCTGCAGGACAACACTCCTTACTTAGATAAACCAACAAAAAAGCAAGAATCCTGAGGAAATATTATTATCAGGAGAAAAGAGACTGAAATCAACTCACTGATTTTATTGAGTGCTGGGATATCATCATGGACTTGTTCTGTGGAAGATAGTAATACTTTCACAAAACTTAGAAGTACACTGCTGAGTTGTGTTGCTTCAGCCAGGAATGTTTCTGACTATGACAGCTATCAGACAGAGATTTTTTCCCAGCAATCCAGAATTTTTCAAAGCTATATAAAAATTAAATTGAGTACTTAATACTGATAATATTTATTTTTAAGTTTATTGTCACTCATAAGCTTCTTTGAAGTAATGAAAAATCATCTTATGGCATTTAACGTTAAATTTATGCTTTGCACCAAAAGCACGATTTCTGAAGTTGTCATCAATTGTACAGTAGTATACTGTGATGCTTGAGAGAGTTCTTAAAGGTTTGTCTGAATAAATTATTTGTGTTTTACGGAAGGGAGAGCATGTGTAGTGTTTTTCTTCTCCTACACATTCTGGAATGAGCAAGAATGTTGGGGTTTGAGTTCTGATAACAGCACAAGAGAACCCAGCCACAACATAACCTAAGGGTGTTGGTTTAGATTATATGGTTTATAAATTTATGGTTTGTGTTTTAACCTGTAATCATTGAGTAACTGAGGCATTTTCCGAAGAAAAGGGCCTTGCTGTTTAGTTGCACGTGAACTTGCCTAGAGCAAATATATGAAAAGTTTGATTAGTAAGCCCTATCATTTGCATTTTTTTTAAGGATACTTCCTTGGTTCTTGTGGAATTCATCACAATAATCCATCAATTCCATTTTCATTGGAAGGACATACAATTGCAGTGATACATAGAATCTTTCCTTCATGAGATTGATAGCAGGCACCAGCCTAGGATCTAAGTACCTCACACAGGAGTGAGGTAGTCTGATAATACATCTCACCTCACGAGTCCCACTGTATCAGTTTATTTTCAGTCTCCAAGATGTCAGAATTGCATATCTTTGTGTGTATGGATTTGGCTTGACTGACTGAGTAAACCAGAAAACTAATGTCTTCATCTCTTTTTCTTATGAAGTATGTCAGTGTGACAACTACTCCTTTCTTTAAAACTATTTCCTTTGTCTTCAATGGCCAAGGCAGCCAGCAGCAAATACAGCTGTCAGTAACCCTCTTTGAATTGCACTGATACTCCCGACCGGCTCTGTGGCTAAAGACAGCAGGCACACAATGGGAGATAGAATGAAATTATTGCAGTTCTTGGCATTTGTTATATTCTAGTGGCTCCACTACAAAACAAATGTCTCTGTCTGTAGGGGATGTCCTGTTCAAGGCCCCCAGCGTTGTGTACTTCCTTAGGACAAGCTATATTCTATGTCTGGTTTCCCATCCTTATGTAGCCTGCTTACATGGAATATTTTTTCCCATAAGGGGCAAAAGAGAGTCATATGCCAGAAACAAAAAACACAAGGTAGTGGCAACTGTAAAGAGAAAGCAGAGCATTGCCTCAGGTGAAATGACTAACTTTTAAGCAGAAGTAATTAAACAAGGGTCTGGCAGGACTGGGAAATTATATAACCATTAAGGTATACATCTCATTGCATGTTGGAATTGGGGTGAATTCACCTTTCATAGCCACTGCTTTAGGCTGTAGGTGTAGCATTAGAGATTTCATCCTTCAGATTGATTTTATAGAACTGAGGCCTGATAAGATTTCACTCTTTTACTACTGATGTAAAATAGTATTGCCTGTAACCATGCAAAATATGTAGTAAAAGACCTTGGTGATGTCTGGTGCTTTATGGTGGTCTTCTATGTGCTACTTAAGGAAGCCACAAGTGGAGAAATTTTTCATGTGGCTATTGCTTTGGTATTGCTCTGCTGTCATGTGTTTCAGGGTTCTATTTTAGTAAGAATACATCGGTAGAAATACAGTAGGGAAGTGTCAACTTACAGGATCAGGCTTTCAATTCAATGAGTATTTTTCTCCTTCATCTTATATATATCTTGAAATACTCAAAAATATAGAATGAGTCATTTGAATAATATACACAACTGGTGAAAATAAAGTACATTGTAAAAATAGTTGGTACAGTTTATTCGTCTTCAGAATGATTGTTCTTACACTCCTGTGCAGTATCTTTATGGTGTGTGCATTAACATTCCATGTTCCGGCTGTTCTTGTGCGTTCCTGGGCAGCTAAGACAAACCAAATTCTGCAGTGTTGAGATGTAGAAAATCAAGATGATACAAAAAAGGCTATTGTCATAAGAGACTGACAGGCTATTCCTTGCTCTTATTCAATGTGATCTTAAATAGGAGCCAGGGGGTATCTAGACCAGGGTATATGGGAATCCAGATATGTTACTGAGCCTAAAAATATCTCAGACTTGATTGCTCTGTGGGCCCAGTAGGTGTTTGCTTTCTTAAAATTTAACTTTTCAGTCTTGAAAGAATCTCACCAAGCAACTTAATGAGCAGCTGCTTATTAAGGTAATTAAAGGCTTTTTTGTGCTAGTTGGTCATAGTGACTATTCCTTTTCCCTTTATTTCATGCTTACTTGTTTGCATTCCAGAACCCAGCCGTCACCCCAGTTTCCATTTCTCTTTTTAATGTGTGTGTGAATCTGTTCTTGATATTGCTGGGTTTGTGCTCATATATGTATTTTTCTATTATTATTGAATAATACAAATAATAAATAAAAAAGAACTATTATTGCAATCTCTCTTTGCAAAGTTTGAAGTCTTAGCTGAGACTTTTCAAGTCATTACAGGAGTTTTCACTTAATACCTTAGGAGGGGAAAAGGGTGATTGTTTACAACAGAAACTGTTGTTGAATAGGGTCACAATAACACAGTTCAATCACATTAAAGTTTTTTTGGTTTACTGGAACAGCAGAATTTTGAAAGCAAATGCATGTGCCTTTTATTTTCGCGTATATATATCATCAATCATAAAAGATATGCCTTAAAGGTAATAATTCTTTAAACTGTAGTTTAATCATGTCTGTATCAGAAAAAGAAGCCATTGGAGGTGTCCTTGGAAAAGCCCCAGTGCTTGTTCAGATCTGCTACAGTTCAGCTGCCACAGGCAAGAGGTCAGTGTGGTCTGCCCAGCACACACTGCTGTGTGGGTGTGTATCCGTGACCTGAACAGACACCAGCAGTACTGCTTAGCAGGACCTGGTGTTTTACAGGCGAGTTTCAGGTCTGTTCAAGGTAGTCACATGTGTACAGAGTTTGGCAGAGCAGATGTCACCTCAGTGATTCCATGCAGCAAAATTCTAAGCACTTCAGCTTTTGGTATCATCTACTAGAGATGCAGCTGTTAGAGCCCTCTGCTATGGTATTCTTTCATGAAGTGTTGACTTCATATACACTGTAGCTTTACTGAGAACATTAAATACACCTAACGAGTATTTCTGGTTTAAATACCAAGTTTTGGTCTTGTGCTAATCACCTTTCTCTCTCCTTTATTTAACAGTTTCAAAATAAATGGTTTCTTCAATTCTTTTTTTCTGCAAGATCAGGATAAGGGATCAAGCATGCTATTAGTGTGTTTTCTATAGCCTGATGTTCATAAAACACAGGTGATAAGACTTAATCTGTGAATTGATGTTTGTTTGTGTTGAACTCTTAATGGTTTCAGGTGAAACAAAGTAGTTGTTCTAACTTAGCAGGGTAAAATTAATCCCCTTCTCTGTTCCTATGCACTTTGGTAAAGGAAACATTAGTTGCTAATTTTGCAGGGAGTGCTTTAAAACCACGAAGTGATTTTACAAAGACTTGATTTGGAAGTAGCATTAAAAGTTTATAATGGAAAGGTGGTTTGTACCTTCCCTAAGGAGCTGAGTTCTCAGTTTTTGAGGTAACATGAGATCAGAAAACTTGTGGCGACTTCAGTGACATTTAGTCTTTTTCCTAGAGGTCCTGCCCGCTGAAGGACCTGAAGTAGTCTGAGTGCTGCATAAAATTGTCAGCCCTGTTTGTATCACACTGGGCTTGTAAGTACAGCTTCAAGTACTGGCAGTTCTTTAAACTTCCTTTACAAAAGGAAAAAAATATTGACAATTGAAAACTAAAAATAAAGGCTGACCAGCTTACAGGAAGAGGTGAGACCTAATACTTCCCAGCTTTAGATAACTCTTTCCAAACTACTTGCAAAATTCACTCCTTAAGTCTGAAGTTTGGTAGGCTGTCAAATCTTTGATCTTTAGTTTTATGGGACAATAATTACTTAAAGCACAAACAAAACACGAATTGAGTATTAAGGCTGGTATTTGATATTAAGGACATTGAGGTGCTGGAACATGTCCAGTGCAGGGCAATAAGGCTTGTGAAGGGTTTGGGAAACATGTCTTACAAGGAGTTGCTGAGGTAGCTGGGTTTGTTTAGTCACGAGAAGAGGAGGCCCAAGGGAGATCTCATTGCTCTCTACAGCTCCCTGAAAGGAGACTGTGCTGAGGTGCAGGTTGGTCATTCTACTGCGCCTGCAATTATAGGATCAGAGGAAATGGTCTTCAGCTGAGACAGGAGAGTCAGATTAGATATTAGAAAAAACAAATTTTCACTGTCAGGGCATGTCAGGCATTGGAATAGGCTGTCCTGGGAAGTGGTGGAGTCACCATCTCTGGAGGTGTTTAAGAGGCATCTGGATTTGGTGTTGGGTAATGTGGTTTAGCATTAATAGTGCTGGGTTGATGATTTGATTTGGCAATCTTAGAGGTCTCTTCCAACCTTGATGATTCTATGATTTTACAGTTATAAATTTTTGATATTTTGATAGTTGAAATCCAGTCATCTTTGAGGATAAAGTATATGTAGCTTCTTTGAGAGTAAATCTGTGGCGTAGATGTCCAAATACCTAATTCTGTTGAATGACTTTACTAGTGAAGCTTACATGCCATGACATTTTTTTCTGCCAGCAAGATTAAGTCTATAGAAAGAGAGAGGAAGGTTGTGTCTTCATACTTTGAAAAACAGCAATAAGTTTAAATAATTTGATCTTTTTATAAACAAATATTTCCATTTAGTTAGACCTTCAGTAATCTAATCTTGAGGTTTGCCTCAAGTTGGAGGAGTAAAAGCACCTGCTTTTCAAATTATGCTGTCCTTTTTCTTGCAGTACATCCTTCAGGTTTTCATCTCATCTACACAAAAGGCTGTGGCTTGAATCCAGGAATAGTCAGGATTAAATAAAAAATAAACAGCTGGTGGAACGATGGCCTCTTGAACTTGGGGGAGGTGCTTTGTGCTAGGCCATAAAAGTGGGAAGAGTTCTGCTGTTACACCTGCTGCTCTGCTCTCTGAGGTCAGGGGCTGTGGGTGAAGGTTGATTCAGCCGCCCTGAACTACCCTTTCCCGCTGAATGACATCTCCATAATTGAGCATGGTAATTTTGTCAATCTGCTCATTGTGCACCAGACTGTGGTAGTCAAAACAAGCAGACAGTGACCTGTACAAGACTCAACACTTTTCTGTCTCAGTTTGTAAAGGAAAAAACAAAAAGATGATTGCAATGCTTCCTTACTGTTCCAAGCGTGAATTTATTAAGTGGTCTGTCGCTGTCCACCTTCACATGAGCCAGCACTGATGTTGCTGTTTGGATCTTTTATCCATCCATTCGTGCATTTTCTCCTTGGGAAGGCCACTATCCTTTACTTCAGATTTTCTCCTGATGCTTAGAGGTACAGTCGGAAGTCAGTTTCCTGGAGGGTTTTTGGAGACTGAACACAAGAAAATAAAGAGTTTTTAAGGACAAGGGAGGGACAAATCTGCATTTTTCACACATAGCTGCATCTATCCGTGCCACGAGGGGAAGAGCATGGCTTTCAGACTGTAATGCCCCCGGTAATACCTCAAAGGCTGCATAATATAAATACTAACCTTTGTAGCAGTTTGCCTTGTTATTCTGTATCAGCAGAAGAGCTCTCCGATACAGTACTCAGAAGGGACCAAGAAGGAATTCTTACCTAGGTGAAAATAGCCCCTGGAGGAATTTTCCTTTAATATTAAGAATATGCCAGATTTTTAAGAAATTTTTGGTCACTGTTATTTAATTATTCATTTTTCATTTTCATTATTCAATTTTCCTCCAAACATGCTTTGTGGAAATACAGGCAGACAAGTGGTCTCGCTGGACGCTGCAGTATTGTCCAATAGCAGCTGAGGTAAGTCTGGCTTCTGCCAAACCAACAAATGAAATCCAAAGTGAATAAGCATAGGAATGAGAGAAAGAGCATTAAAATACATAGAAGGAAGAGTAAATGGAATAAAGGAATATTACAGACTAATTCTGCACGAGTGAAACAAAAATTTCCATGTACTAAGTAGTTCTTTAAACAATTTTCCTCTGTAGATAAATGTCAGATTTTCATTGTTTAATTATAGTCTGTAGTGCAGACTAGAGGTGAACAGAAGACTGATTATGTTTGGACTAAAGAAGAGCAGAGGACTGAATGTAGAAATAGTAAAGGCAAAGAGTATACTCATTTGTGCTTGGCCTGGCTTCATTCCATTCATAATTAGAACTGCACCATATTCAGAAAGTAATTTCTTTGAGCAGAAAGGTTGGGGGTCAATTATCTGTTTTGCAGTCATTTTTCTGTGTAATTTTGCCTGTTTCTGCTTTATTTCAGGTGCATTCAGTGGAACTTAGATAAACAATGACTCAGTTGCAATGAGTGGAGATTTCTTGCTGTATATTTTATTCCTTATGGAGAATGAAAGAAGAAAATTTCCCCTATAAGGACTATAAACCTCTTAGATGTTACAATGAGGAAGATCATATCAAAACTTTACCCATATTACTTTCTGATAATACTATATGCACACATTAGGTAGGAAGCTCTCAGCTTCTCACAATTTCATCAAAATACAGAATTAAATCGTTATAAGCTTGTTAGATATGAGAAAATGAAATATGTTAACTTATGTCAGACTAAAAATACAAACAAAAAAAAAAGGAAGAAAGGACTCTAGAAATGGTGAGGTTACTTCTGCAACACCTTTAATGTGTGTTCAGAGAACAAGCCATGTAGAAAGGCCTCCGGTGGGCAGAACTGTGACAGATATGCTTCTCAGTACTGCTTTGCTTTAGCTGATGTGCAAAAGGTAAAATTGGGGGAATTTGTGGCTCCAGTGACAAAACACTTGACACATAGTTGCAAAGGATGCATTAAAAAAAAAAATTACCTGCCTTTGTCCGATGGGAAACATGTTATGATGCACCAGCTACATCAAATGATTAATCATATTTTAAAGCATGCTGTGTGATGTACTTCCCATTGACCTAAGAGAGATTTGTTTGAAATTCTGTTTTAAGATGCATGTTGCAATTTCTTTCACTATTTTCTGAACCACATTTCAATGAGTATTTGAAACTACAAACACTTAAAATAGAGAAGACACATACAAATGTCACCACATGTTTTTTCTCCATTTCAGGGCAGAACACCTCAAATATGCAGGAGCAAAGAAGTGCAAAATTGCCCCCAAAACCCGAGGAAAGAGTAAAAAACACTGTGTATGTGATCAAGGCATCCAGTAGAGCTTGCTGCAGCTTTCATTGTTTTGTTCTTGTACAATTCCATTCATTTAAAACTCAGTTTATGAACAGGTGAAGTAATGTATCAAATATACAGTAACTCAAACCATAATAGTTAAGTCAGATGGTTTCTCAGGGCTTTTTCCTAAGTGCTCTGCTCCTCTACTCTGTGTCAGAGAAAGAAAATAATTAGGGAAAGACAAAATTTTAAAGAAACAAAAAAAACTCAATCCTGCACTAGCATTTGAACTCGATGGCTTTGAATCAGTTGCAATATCTGGAACAGATTTGAAACTAAAATCCCATTGAATCCTAAAAACTCCCACCTTTTTGGAAGTAATGGGGGTCTGCAAATTTTATCAACAAGAAAAAAAAATAAAGAATTTTTGTGTTCATTTTTATTTATGTATTTATCTTTGTTTTGTTTAGAGGACTGTTTCATATGTGGAAATTGCTAAGGACTGCTAAATAGAGGTACAAAAGCTACCTTAAAAGTTATTAAACAGGTGAAGAAACAATGCTTTGTATTCATTCCAATCTGAATTTAGGAATAAACTAAGATAAATTAAACAGTTTAAATAAGTCTCCAAGGCAGTATCTGTATACATATGGAAATTAAGAAGAATGAGCTGTAGTGCTGGCTGATATAAAATAGCACACTTGTGTGATATGATTACTCTGCAAATATATGCCCTCAGAAGGTAAGATAAGGCTGGGAAAATTTAACAGCTATAACTAGGGCTAAGAGGAAAATACAGACAGAATATCAAGAAGAGCATGAAGTGCAGTTCTCACTGATGTCAATTAGGCTGCTATCAGTGACTTCTCATAGTGAAGTATTGTGTCCTGTAAAGCAGACCCCCTTTTTGTTAGGGTGTGTGAAGTTTTAACACCCACAGAATCAGAGCATATTCAGTAGAAACATTAGAATGAGTAGGAATGAGGATTCAGCTGAAGGCTTGGAAAATAATGTGTTACACCAATTATATTATATATTTGTTAAAGTAATTTAGAAGCAATGTACTCAACCACAGTGAAGGCAGCCAAAGCTGAATGGGAATGAGATTCCTACATCTTCACCATTGCTTTTAAGAAAATGAGGAGACAAGAAGAGAGACAGAACAAAAATAGATGTTGTGCTGCACTTGGTGGGAGTATACCTATACACTTCTGTAGTTCATGATCTCTACAGTAAGAAGTGTTCCTGCCAACTGACACAAGATGAAAATCCAGTGACATGCTTGTCTTCTTTTTTGTCTTAATAGTTTTTGTATGAGCATTGTACATTGGACCTCTACCTGTGTGTGGTGGGTTGACATTGATTAGATGCCAGGTACCCACCAAAGCTGCTCTATTCATCCCATCCTCAGCTGGACAGGGGAAAGAACATATAACAAAAGGCTTGTAGGATAAGGACAGGGAGGGACCACTCACCTGTAACCATCATGGGTAAGACAGGATTAATGTGCGGAAAGTAGTTGAATTTATCATAAATAATATCAGATTAAGATAATGAGAAAATAAAATCAAATCTTAAAATACCTTCCCCCCCACCCTTTCCTTCCTTCCAGACTTGTCTCTTGATTTTCTCTTCCTCTTCCCCCAGATGCAAAGGGGTAGAGAATGGATTCTGTTTATGCTTTACTCCTCGTACTCTTCACTTGCTCTGGTGTGGGGTCCCTCCTATGGGAGACAGCCCTCCACAGACTTTTCCAACAGGAGTTCTTCTCACAGACAAATTACTCTAGCATGAATCTCTTCCACAGCATACCATTCTTCAGGAACATTCTTCTGTAGTGAGTCTCCTGTGGTGTCACAAATCTGCTCCAGCCTGGGCTCCTCTCCCCACAGGTCCTGCCAAGAGCCTGCTCCAGCACAGGTTTCCCACAGGGTCATGGTCTCCTTCAGGTGCGTTTACCTCCTCCAGAGTAGGGTCCTCCACAGGCTGCAGGTGGATCTCTGCTCTAGTGTGGAATCCCATGGGCTGCAGGGGCACAGCTGCTTCACCGTGGTCTGCACCAGGGGCTGCAGGGAGCATCTGCTCCAGCACCTCCTGCCCCTCTTTCTGCACTGACCTTGGTGTCTGCAGGGCTCCTGCTGCCATGTGTACTCACTCCTCCATTCTCTGGTTGTGATTGCCACCTCACAGGTTTTTTCCTCCTTCTTAAGTACATTATTCCAGAGGCACTACCACAACTGCTGATGGGTTTGACCTTGGCCAGTGGTTGGACCATCTTGAAGCCAGCTGGCATTGGACCTTCTTTTCACAGAAGCCCCCCAGCCACCAAAAGCTTGCCATGCTAAATCAGTGCACCACACTCTTCATGAACTCCATGCAGAGCCAGTTTCACAGGTGTTGAGAAGTTACTGGCTGTTAACACTGTATTAGCATGGGTTATTTAATCCTCACCCAGCAGATGGATTCTGAGTATACTACTCCTGAAATGGTAACGGCTAAAAATTATTCACAGGGACTTTCCTGGTATTTCCATGAAGCTAAACTTGAGAAAACTCAATCCCACATGAGTCAGTGGAATTCCATTGTTCCCACTCCACATTTCAGGTTCATTCAAAGGCTATTCAGGAATGTGAGAGGGTTTCTTGTAAGTATGTAAGTATCGTTCTGCTTACCTATATAATGTTGGCCCACAGCAAACTCCGACTTGAGTACAATAGTCAGAACAGACTCAGATGTGTACAGAAAAGAGTCTTTTTTCTCATATTTTCTGTCTGTTGGCCACTATCTGTCTTGTCTTTCTTCCATCAAGATTTTTATTATTTTCTTGCTGAGAATCAAAATTCTCCTTTCTTTTCAATATATAGCGACCAATGCTAACCATGTAGCAGGTATCTCAGATTATTCTTTTGGAATGGTTGATGGTTTCTACTACCCCGTTGAATTGTGAGAAGAGTTAGCAGCAGCCTACTCCATGCCACATAGCTGTATATGCAACATGTAAATCACTGTTGATATCCTGAGTCCATTAAAACCAGAAAGGCCAGTGCTTCTTGTTGGCTTATCTTTGCTCATCCATCTCACAACAAGGAAGAAGAAAGGTGCTGTATGGAAATACAGTTTTAAAGCCCTGGTTATGTGGCCCTCACCCACATCATTACTGCCACAGCAGTGGGGGAGGGCTTTCAGTAAGGAGTGTCTTACTTCTTTAAAACATTACTTCATAGGAAAATTTCAGCTGTGCCATAGAATTTGAACTGGGCAGCATTTGAACAAAAACATGCTTCTGCTTAATATAAACAGCCTTATTAAGTCCACTGCTTAAAAGCTTGCAGAATTGGCAGCATGCTTTATAAGGACAGTTTGCCAAGGAACTAAGGAACTTGGGACTAAATTTTTTTTATCTAATATACAGGAGCAACATCATTGAATTCACCTTCTTGCATAAAGCAAGCAGAATTTGGCACAATCTTCAAAGTGTGCCAAGCTCCTGTGTGCACTGCATGCCTTTGGGTATGCAGTAGCCTAAAAGCAATACAGAAATCAATAGAAAGAATGCATAACCACTCATTTTATTTCTGGAGCCATTTTAAATTTTAGCCTAGTAAATATGTGTATGGATCTTCAACATGGTGACTTATTTACTTTCAAAGAAAGTAGCTCTGTGCTTCTTGACTTGTGTGTTTTATCTCTACTAACAGTGTGGCTGTTATCTAAGCATTATATCTAGTACAGTTAAATATCTACATATGTGTGTGTAATGTATCAGTCCAAAAAGATAGTCCTAGAACCAACTGCAGGGAGCACCAACAAATCCTTTTTCAGGCTTTCTAACCTGTGGTTGCACATGGCATTTTGGTATGAAGCAACAAAATTGTCCCAAGAAACTCAACAAAGCTTCACACTACAGAATATTTGCCCAGCTGTGCAGCTGTGGACATGCTGCTTCAACACCAAGTTAGACACTGTGTCAAGTGTTCTAACCTCCCTCATCTGTTATGTTCATCTTTATGCCTTTCATATGGCATATTAGTGCTTCAACAGATACCACCTGACTTAAAGGGTAGTTTGAACAATGTTTGATTTTATGAACCATACATTTGACACAATACAGTATTCTAGTTTTCTACCCATCTGTGTACCTGAACAGCCTTAGATAACCTTAGGTGGACACAAATAGATCAAACACAAATAGATTGTTGTCTTATGGCTTTCATCTGTGCCCTTGGCTCTTTTATAATATGTAATAAGGTGTTCTTGCAGGAAAGACAGGAAAGCTAGAGATATGAATGGAGAATTGATCCTTAGCATTCAAGGTAAAAGCCTGATTCCATGAGATGGGCCTTCTCAGAGCTCTAAATGGCATACAGTACTCTGGCCTATTTCCAGGAACCCAATAAATGAAACCAGGTGAGGGACAGTTGAGGCACTGGCACTTGGGAGTGGGTTGTACAGGACTTGGGAGTGCTGCACTTTTCAGGGTCCTAACCTCCTTGCACAGACATCCCTAGACTTTCAATATCCCAAACAATGCTGCTGTCATGGTATGATAGCCTCTCCCTTAATGTAACGGGCAGGACTGCATCCTCCCAGCATCATCTAGCACCTTGGTCAGTAGCTGGCCCCTAGCTTTGTTAGACAGGAGTGGTTAGCAGTGACCAGCCTCAGGTCATTGGCCATTCCTGGTGTCTGAGCAGGAGCAGAGGGAGGAAGTACTGGGGAAGGCATGGGAGGTGATTGGTGCTTTGTGGGAGATGGACATTGCCCCAGCATGAAGAGCTGGGTAAGACAACCTTGCAGAGGATCTCTGGAAAGATCATAAGATCATAAGGAAGATCCTCAACGGCTGCGTCCAGACCCCTGGAAATTCACAGGGGTTTTTAAATTCCCTTCAGTAGCATAAGAGCTTCCTGCCTGGAATTTCCTTACCAGTTAAGCCAGGTGAGTGCAACAGACAGAGGAAGAGATAGAAAAGCTATTTATACTGACCACAGAAACTCTTCCCTTTGGCTGAAGTTTTTCCTTCTTTAGCTGAAGAATTTGATTTGATCCAGCAGCCTCTGGGGCCTACAGAGCCCGCTATCTGTCAGCAGCAGGTACTGCCTGTAGCTGCACTGCTTACAGGCCACAACCAGTTCAGGAAGGCCAGATTTGTCCCTGTTATTTCATTAGGTGTAGATATGTACTGGTTTTAGGTTGCAAATACTTTGTAACTATGCAGATTATATTTTCATCTTAATGCCAATATAGAGGCTGAGAACTAGCTGTAGTTCTGGAATACTGAAAATTTCTTCCTTCTTGCTAGGAACAGTATTCTAAGATAGAAACTATTTCTTTTCTTTTCTTTTCTTTTCTTTTCTTTTCTTTTCTTTTCTTTTCTTTTCTTTTCTTTTCTTTTCTTTTCTTTTCTTTTCTCTTTTCTCTTTTCTTTCCTTTTCTTTCCTTTTCTTTCCTTTTCTTTCCTTTTCTTTTCTTTCCTTTTCTTTCCTTTTCTTTCCTTTTCTTTTCTTTTTTCTTTTTTCTTTACTTTTTCTTTACTTTTCTTATTTCTTTTCTTTCTCCAGGATTTTTGTGCTGTATGCAAAATGTCAAAGCAGTTGACTATGTGATATTAGAATGTCAATACCAGTATATAAAACTAAAGAAAGTGTGTGTCTGTAAGTCTTTATATATGTCACAGTTGCAAAACTAGTTAGATTGGGTATTTCAAAGGAGGAATTTTTATCCAAGTTCAGTTTGGTAGGCCAGGTGTTGAGGGTAGACCTATGGTCATTAAACAAACAAAGAAAGTAACAAGAAACTGTAAGATCTCAACAGTTATTGTCTGTTGAATTTCATTACTCAGTGATATATGATTGGTTCTTTGTAGTCTCCAAAAAAGATTATTTTGTGGTTCAGGCCAAACTTTGCAGAGCCAAAAGCTTCTCTATAAATTAACAAAAATTACAATTATTTGTAATTTTGAACAGTTGCAAAAGCAAATGACAGGAGGACAAGGCCTTAAAATGCAAAGAAGAGATTATAAATTAGTTTTTCAAAAAAGCAACCAAGGTAGAAATGGAGCTGGGCACCACAAATACTTGATCTATTTATCCAACTGAACACACCAAAGTTTTATTTTAGAACATACATGTGTACTCTATGAACAGAGATGCATAAACCAAGATAGAGTTATGAAGCAGAAATGGAAACTGGGGAGAGAAAGCTTTGCCAGTCAGCCAAGGAAGGGGATTGTCCCGCTTTGCTCTGCACTGGGGCAGCTTCACCTTGAACATTGTGTGCAGTTTTGGTCACGACAATGTAAGAAAGATACTAAGCTTTTAGAGAATATCCCAAGGAGGACCACAAGGTGGTGAACAGCCTAAAGGAGAAGCTGTATGAGGAGTAGCTGAGATCATTTGGTCTGTTCAGCTTGGAGGAGACTGAGGGGAGACCTCACTGCAGTTACAACTTCATGAGAGGAAGAGGAGGGGCAGGCACTGATCTCTTCTCAGACATTTAAGTTGAATATTAGAAAAAGGTTCCTCAC
>VXBI01001242.1:3541-76406 GCA_013397375.1 Toxostoma redivivum
GAAGGGAAGGGAAGGGAAGGGAAGGGAAGGGAAGGGAAGGGAAGGGAGCACTCACGCCCCAGGCAGCTGATTTCGGATTTGTTCAGGTAATGGAGCCTTCACCAAGGGCAGAACTATGCTCATACCAGTCAGGTCGGTTTGTGCAAAAGTAGAGAAGAGTGTATAGGTGAAATTTTTATAATACAACAGCAAAAGTTTTAAAACCATTTGACAGCTGGAGAGATTTATGTATACTTCCTTTGTACTAGTGTATCACTGGGGCACACACTAACATACCCAGATTATGTTCCTTTTGGAAAGCCTTTGGTTATTCCTGCTTTATTAATTCAGGATTTTATCACAGTGCAAGAGTTTTATTTGATTCTTCATCTCTCTGACATATTTATCTTTTGGACATTTACCAGAAGCATTTTACTTTTCCTGAGCTAGGTGAAGAAGCAGAAATGCAGGGTCTATGTAGTAATTTGAAAAGAAATGAAATAGTAAATTTGTGAACTTCATTCATTTGTGAACTTCAACTTCAGCTGCTCCTTGTCAACAGAGACAAGGGTGGGACTGTGTAAGATAAGACCAGCTATGCAAGTTTATGTCACTGCTGGGAAGACCTGGATGTAATTGAGTCACTAAACTATGATCTCTCCTTCCCAACACTGGATTGCTAGCTCTACATCACAGGCAATGAGGTGCCATCCTTGTGTAACACCAGTCTCTTTGCCAGAATCATCTGTGTGCTGCCACAAAGCAAAGCTCTTTCTTCTGCTGAAGTATGTAATATATAACTAATTAATCCACACTTTAAATATTTTTCTTTCTTTCTTATGATTAAAATACTAATTACTGAAGTAATTTGCCAAATGGCCAGTAACTATCATAATTTTTCTTCAATAATCTTATCACAAGAAAGTATAAGATTTGATTGGAATGTATGGTTTATTAGGTTAATACTGTGCATTTAATTAATTTATTATTCATATATTACATAAAATAATTATTAATTCAATAAACTGCCACTATCTAATATTTATATATTATTATTTCCTTAATTTAAAGGATGGACTTGATGATCAAAGGTTAGACTCGATAATCTCAGAGGCCTTTTCCAACCTAATTGAGACTGATTCTATAGCTTATGGGGAGGAAAAAGAGGAAAGGTTTGAAGTGAGCAATTCAGATTGCTGATAGGAATGATATTCAAAAGTCAGTCAGAAAAAAATCTTTATATCTGTTGTAGCTAGTACAGAGATGCTACAAGTTTCAAATAAGTTATAGCTGTAAATATATTTTACATCAAGTACACACAAACCTTGTTTGTATGAAAATTACTCGTTTGCTCTGTGTGATTAGTTATAATCCCACATGAAGGCTTGATTTTAACAGGCTGCAACCCAAGTGCCAGTTTTGGATCTTCGTGGATTAAATTTTATTAATTTTTTTAATCTTTCAAACTCGTCTTCATATACTGTAAGTTTAGATAATTTTCCTTGTTGATTGCATAAGTCGTTCATTAAGACATTTATTTACTCAAAGTAGGGAAACTGTGATACAAATTCAGTCAAAGAAAAGAAGTAAAAGCTACCTAAACTATTAAGATACTACAAGAATCTAACTAAAATATTAAGATATCACAAGAATCTCTAATTTTTCATTTCATTTTGACTTCATTGTTTACTTTAAGCATACAAGGTAAACCTCTTCAGAATACTATTAAAAATTGAGTTGTACTTAAGAAAAGTTTTAAAAGTTCCCTTTTCTAGATATAAGATCATTACCACTCTTTTTATTTGGCTGACATAATTTTCAACTAACTGGAAAATTTTATTCCTTGGAATCATGACAGGTATAGATATGAAAAATTTATGGCTACCACATTAAATGAATGGCTCAGTGTGGTAACTCACATTTCAACTTTACTGTAAACTCGACTAAATAGCTTAATCTACATGCAAAGCAAGTTTCACGAAATGGTTATTAATATTTTAAGCCATTAATATGCTCAATATTGCACATAGTATATTAGAACATAACTTTACATCTATAAACAGGGGGAAAAAAAGGCTACAGGGCAAATCACAATTTTTTAAGTTAAGACTTGAATTGATCATAAATCTATCAATTTCTTCTTCGCTAAACAGCAAAATAAGCAGTAGTTTACACTCTGTAGTCTAGGTCTTTTGGGAAAAGACAGTTTGTATCTTTCTTTTTAGTATTTTGGTTGAAACCTTTAATTATAACCAATTGAATCTCCTTAAAGATTAGGGGGCCCACATAGACAGACTGTGCATACCCAGTCATTATCTAGAGCTCAACCAGAGATTAATGTGGGTGAATATTCTATAATATCACGCACTTTTACCTATTATCAGAATTTAAGATATATGCCACATAACCTTTCATTTTAATATTCATGCTGGGTTTAAGTATCTTTTTCTTATAAATGCTACAATGAAATCTTCTCTTAAGGCAATTTTTTTCCACTGTCTGAAAGTTGGATGCAGCAGCACTGGGGATTTTATTAATGAGCGGAAAGAAGTATCTGTAATTATAGGAGAGTCACAGGAATTACAGGAATTGCAAAACAATTGCATGAAACCAGTTTAGCAGAGCCTTACAGAAACCCCATTGTGGATGTCACTGACAGCAGAGCAGGGATACACTGGATGGATTTTGGATGTATTTACCAAAATATGTATCACACTTTGATATCAAACCAAACACCGTCGGCACAGAAATGGTGAGACCTTTTTGCCTACTCTGCGCTGGACATGGACAAGCAGCAGAAGAGTAGAAATGAACAGAGAAGGTAAATAAGAGGCAGAGACTTCTCGTAATGGCACAGGAAGTGGCCTCAGCTATCCCACCATTGTCTGTCTGGAGCTCACTCAGGGAAAGAAGGAGTTAAAAGGTATTTCACGCAGAGCAAATACTCTGTGCTCTTGCTGTGCTACAAGGATGAGGTGGCAGAGGACTTTCCTCTTCCCTCCATTTGTGTAGGCAGACTGTGGTAAAAACAGGTTCCTGGCCTTAATCTAGCATAACACTTTTGCCTTTCCTTTACATTTTATCCTCTGAGCCTGATTGCACTCACTTTGTAAATAATTTTGGCAGACAGAAAAGGCAGAAGTAAGCACATCTGTGTTTTGGAGCTCAATACTACCAGGTTGATAAAAGTCAGCCAAGTTAAAGAAATTCCTTGGCCTCTTTTCTATCACAGCCACAGAAATTTGCTCAAAGGAAAGATGCCTCATATATAATCCCAGCACGACTGTGTTGGATCAGTTTTGCTCGGCCTCCTTCACAGATGCAGGATTTTGTAGTCCTTATTCCCCCTTATGATGGGAGTGTTTAAAACATCTGCAAGATTTCCACAAGTAAAGCAAGGTGTGAATGTAGTCCAGGAGATTTAGGGCTCATGTGAAAGATTTAAAAATTAGTTGTGAACTAGAAAACTGTTTGCCCTTCAGACATCTGGGACTCATATATGAATCCTCTGCAGCAAAATAACTTGATGTACATGGGAAGTGGAACGCTGAGCAGCAAATCCAAGGAAGTCTGTGGGGCTTCAGCCCCTTTCCTTTGTGCATCCATAGCATCCCAAACTGGAGAATGACTTTGTCTTTTGCTATTCACAAGCACCAAATTCTCCTGGGAAATTGTAGGGCCCAACAGCTAAATTATTGTTGTCCCTTCTGTGTCTATAGCTGAGATACCATGAGCAAACTGGGAAGGATGCAGGATATCCAATTCACTTTGTTTTTCAAGTAGGCTTACAAAAGTGTTTAGGTCAGTGCATTTTTAATGGGAGAATAAAGGTGGAAATGTGAGTTTTAGCAAAAAAAGTGTGAGATATGTGAATTATTTCGAATTTTAAATTTTATTTTTCCTTTAAAATGAATGGAAAGGTAACTGGAACAGTCAAAATGCAGCAGTGAAGGTCAGAATCTACTCTGGAAAGCTTAATGCAATTAAATTTGTTTCCTATAGCAGCATTAAAAAACAAAAAGAGAGAGAGAGAGAGAGAAAAGGAAATTTTCCAAGTCAAATTCCTCACAATACCCAGTGTTCTAAATTTCTTATATTTTACTGTGAAGGGTTCCCCAGTTCTCTTGGCATTTCAGCTATAACTTAGTGGAGCTGATCTTTAAACATATCTCTTGAAATAGCCCACAAGGCTTCCAGTTAGAATTTTCAATAGTGAGGGGTAAAAAAAACTGCTTTGTTAAAAAATGTAACAAAGAATCTTTAGGAAAAATGGTGATGGGATTTGATTTTTGCATGTGATCTTATGAAAGATAAAATGATAAATTTCCTAATGACCCAGTCCTACATAGGAGGGCACTAAACTCAGTCCCCTCTAACCCACACTGGAAGCACTAATGCAGAATCACTGCCATAGTTTATATTATTGAAAAAAAAAAATTTGCAGCTTTTACTGTTACGGTGCAAGAGATCAGAATGAATATGCATGGTTAATCTATTCCTCAAAACTTCCTGCCTCTGAGTTCCAGAGAAACACAACAGCGGTGTCCCATGTTTCCAGCATTTAGGGATCTAATTGGGATATTGTTCTGTACTTGCTGTTAGACAGTGTAGTGACAAGATGAATCTCAGCCAACACTGGCAGCCAGCCAATGCATACCTTGCACAAACAAAATGCAGGGCAATTAAAGTGTAAGTGCCAAAGGAGTGCTGCCGAGAGAGAGCACAAAAATAGCCATCCAAGAAAGCACTTGGAAAATACATTTCCTTGGATTATTGGAGGACTGCTGTTCCATCGATTTATTTCTTTCCCTTGATGTCTTCCCCTGAAGGGAATCTGTTTTCCCCTCTTCAGTATTTTTATTCTTTAGAGAAGTTTGGGAAAGCCTTCATGAGGAGAGGATTTTTTTTCTAGCAGGGCAGGGGAGATAGGATTTCTATTTTGTGAATTGAGGCAAGAGGATATTAGACAGGAAAGAGCTTTGGGAAGCGTGTTATGAAATAGAGCTTTATACAAAATACATGGGTTGGGTGTGCTGTGCACACACTATGTGCTGCAGAAATACAGAGCAATCATTCTGTACATAGCTATGTATAAATATTGAAACAAGGCCTGCAATTCCACTCATCAAAATGAAAGCCCTTAAGGAGTCAGATGTTCCTCTAACTCCCTGCTATGCAAACAGGTCTGCACTACTAAACTGAATTCACAGTCACCTTATTAGAAATTTGTGCAACCTGTGTTGAACATCTAGTATCCTAAATATTCTACAAATGATTCCAGCGAGGCATTTTGTGACGTTCACCGACAAAACCTAACAGAGCTGAAACATTTATTACTTGGAAGCGTAGTTGTTAATAGATGAATATCCTACACTGTTGGAGAGGTACAGGGAGAGCAGGCTGGAGAATTAGATAGAGATAAAGGATACATTAATGTACAAACATAATTTCCATCCTCATTTCCAAACAAAGCAGCTGATAACAATATGCATTTTTCTTTTCCTTCAAATCTGTTCCAGTGTTCTTGTGCAGCAGGTGTGTACTTGCAAAGACCAAAACAATAGGCTTTACTGAATTTCTGCCTACCCCGGATAGTCTTGTTGGTGTTTTTTTTTCTCTCAGAATATATTTCTCTAATGAAGATTTTATGTCTACAAGATAATTTTTATTTCCCCTGTAGTTATATAGAGTACTTTTTTTCAATATTTTTGTTGTTTGTAGGCAAATTCACTTATTTTGTCTAGCAGCAGCAGCAGAAGTGACAGAAATAAGCTCCTAAGCATATTGACAGCTATGGATGTATTTATTAATCTGAGCGTCTCTAAATACAATATGCAAATTCTTCCCTAAAATGTGTTTCTTTACATCATGTCTGTGTCAGATCAGAAGCAGCAGATACATGCTTTCTAACTTAGATTTGTTTTGAAAAACAATTATTTATTCTGCAGGAAGAAAAGGTTATATTGCAGAGGTCAGACTTTTATCATTTTCTTTTTATGGAGCAAGCCTTTGGGATATTATAATGGTATGTCAGCTAAGCACCTAGATGGCTCTACAAGGTCAAACAGAGTTACAACAGGCATATTTTATGTATGTATCTTGCAAGTGTTCTCCCAGTACACTCCAACCCCACCAATAAACCATTTTATTGCTTTACAATAACACAGCTTTGTGCTTCACAGGATTTTTCCCCCCTTTGAATCAATGCTAAATTCATACAAATGTCAATAACAAAAATTTGCCAAGTTCTTCCTGGGGTCACTTAATGACATTGTTAGGATTCTTAATGTAGCTACTAGGTGAAAGAGCTGCCAGTACTGCATAAAGAATGAGTTGTTCTACTCCTGCCACAGCCTCAGCTGATTTACAACCACTTTGCGTTTGATGTTGGACAGGATAATTTCATCAGTCTCCAGCCCTTGTGATCATGTCCCAAAATGACTAGTCAGGTGAAGCCCTAGCCAAAGATTGCTTGTCACCTGTAGGAAGTAGCTGTCTGCTATGAGTAGTCTTTACTCATAAATGTAATCCTCAGTTAGCTATTCATTGAGCTACACTTCATGGTCTAGATGTAGTAGTGAAGATAATATACAAACACCTCACAGGGAAAATGCTTTGAAACAACAGATGTGTCCATTAAAAAACTTGGGGTTTTACAGCAGGACAACATCTTAAATGGAAATAGCTGGCTTCCAAGTTCATCTCCAAAGGTTTCTTCAGAAAGCCTGTCAAAACCTCTCCCTCTCCCTGAGTGATTCACTGAAGCAAATGGCCTGTTAAAAACAATGATTTCCTATAAGTCCAACACCAGCATCATTGTGGTGATTTAAGGCAGCCAGAGCCGGATAGGTATAAATATTTGGTGCACTATTGTCTTGAAAGAATATGTGATGTGGGGATAGAGCTATCTGAGAGAGCAGTATGCTAATGCAGCCACGTCTCTGAGGGTAAATTCTTATTTATTTTGGTTAGATTCCTTGAAATTGTGGACGATGTGTGTATTTCTACTACAAACGATGAATTTCCATCATATCCAGACATATAATTTGGCATGAAGTAACTAACACTCATCCATTTTTTGCTATTCAGGTGGGCTTAACCTGAGACATTTGTTCTATTTTAAATAAATAAAAATCTTGTTTCAGAAAAAAGTGAAGCTAGTAAGAATTCTGCAAATGCATTATAAAATTGCCCAAGAGAAAAGCAGTGCTGTTATTAGGCCAATGCTGCTGTAAATGATAAATTAAAAAGGCAACATGAAGAGGCTGAAAAGTGGTGACAGCTACAATGAGTACATTTTCTCTTTTCTCAGTGTGAGATCACAGTGCAGGAATATATGAACTTTGTATCCCTTTGTGAAATCTGTGCTCATTTTAGCTGTCACTGCTGCAGGTGATGAACACTCCCAACCTGTTGTTTCTCTGTGCTTTTAAAAATGCAAGGGATAAGTTCTAGTAACAAAGGAGTAGATAATCTAACAAATATGGTTACATAGCTAATGGGGACATCTGGATAAAAACTTTGATCTATTTTGGAATTTATCCAGAGGCTTGTGATATTGAGGTCAGACAGTAATTTAATTTCTAGAATTCTAGCTGGAAAAAAAGCATAGCATTTGATATGTTTTAGTTATATGTATTTTGTTGGGATACTTCCAAGGTCTGAATGCACACTATTTTTCCTCCTCAGGTTTGTTCCTCAAGGTCTGTTCTCTGTATTTCATTTCACTAAAAAACTATAGATCTAGTACCTGGAAAAAAAACCCCTAAATTTAAACTGCAGGTTCAAGCAACTCAAAATGCAGAAGGAAATGGACTGAGACTTCTAGTTTGTCTTATTAAGAAGAAGGAGGTCTTTTGCAAATTTGTCATCTATAATATATGTGAAACTTTGGATTGCGGAATCAGAAAATGTGCAGATGACATATGGTGTGAGATAAGATCTTTATTTAATTTTTTCTTTTCTTGAATAAGGAAGTATAGAAATCAAAACTTGCACAAGAGAACAATTCAACTTTTGTTCCACAGACTAATTTTTCAAACAGTATTCTATTAGTATAGCTCTTTATGTTAATAATTTTAACCTTTTCAAAAGGACCTGTATTTTGGAAATGTATATAGGGAAAGATTGTCTACTTGTTAAAATTTATTTTATCTTTTATTTTATTTTTATTTTATCTTTTATTTATTTTATCTTTATTTTATCTTTTGCACTCTGAATTTTACTCCCATTGCTCGACATTTCTATATTTTCTCTCAATGTCTGGAAATCCCTGTAGTTGGTATCAGCATTTAACACACCTTAACATTTCTTAGAGAAGAGCTCTCTCATACCGTGGCTGAATTTTAGACCCTCCACGCTAATGAACACACAACAGAGACTTACTATGCAGGAATAAATGGGGGTTTTTTTTCATATTCTTTTGGCTTAAAAATGAAAAAAAGATGCTATGCATGTTTTAATTACTTGTGAGTTTGCATTGCTGTGGTCAGAACAGGGACAAGTTCTAGTATCCAAAGGCAGAAATCCTTTTCAAACAAGTAGCTTGCAGTAGATACTCAATGACTGATTCTTCCCTGAGTACTATAGCACTACTAGGCACCACGGTAATAAAGGTGCTATATTTAATAATCTTTTCCATGTATGACAAAAGAAAGAGCCTTTGGCAATTGAACAGCACTTTCTAGTGCCCAGTGTCATTTGTCTCCTCTAAGTTGTGTGCACAAACTATCTGCAGCATAAATATTCTGTGTTTGCCCTTGCAAAGCATTGATTGGCACAAGTCATACACAAATATCAACACCTTCCCTTAACAGAGGCAGGGGAAATTATCCAAAAATGAGACTGCCAAGGCTTACAGAAATGCAACATCTTTACATCTCTAAAGTAGGTAAAAGTAAAAATTGCTTAAGTTTAAAAAAAAGTAAAACACTGGACCCCCAGGTAACCTATAACGTCGTTTTCACTATATCTTGAGACAACATGACTTTTATTGTATTGGCAGTGATGACTGCCACTGCCTTTGCAAGCACTGTTGTGGCTCTGTGACCATGGAAAGTGGCTGTTTACCAATAGGGAGTCTCCAGAAAGGTGCTGTCATGCTGCAACAAACATTGCTGGGACAGAATGGCTTTCTAGGGGAAGTTGTAACACCCAGTATTATAACAGGGAGCAACACTGGTGCATGTTCAACAGCCTCCACAAGTACTGGAGCTGAATCTTTTCCAGGAGCAGCACTGAACTGAAGGGCTGGCATATAAGCTATTCTGGTATAAGCTATTTTATTTGCAATTCTTTCCCCTTTTTTCATTCTCTTCTTCACTCTCAATAAAAAGATATGACTGCAGAGACAACAATGTCCATCTTTCCAGGATACTTTCACATGTGATTCCAGCTGGCTTCCTTTGATGTTTCAGACATTTTTCTCTTAGATTCGCAGTATCAGTATGAGACAAAGAGCTAATTCTACCTTGAATCTGGAACTTCCAATTTGGCAGTACTGCTTTGCTTTATCTTGTGATTTTATTCTGGGTCCAGGAGCTAGTTTATGTTTTTTTTTAATATTGATTTAGATAATCCCAGGTGAAAGACAGGCATCATGTAAATAATATTGATTATTTCTCTGACTACTCCAAATATCAGACAAAAAACCCACAGAAAAGTACAAAACATAGACGAAGAGAGACAAGTGGCCACCATAAAGAGCTTAAATGAATTAAGAAAAAACACTATATGCATATATCATGAATCAGTATTGAATTAATTTTTTTTAAATTAATTCTAAGGTAAATGTCATGCAATGTAATCACGTAATGTATAGTAGCCAGGATACATTCCTTTCATTATCAAAATATTCCTAAGGAAAGCTCTTACTTTTCCTTACTCTTGAATCACAGTGTGATTTCCCTGCAGAAAAAAATGTTGAGAAAAAGAGAGTGTTTCTAATTCTAAACCTCACAGCAAAGCAGCATCAGCAGACTTAAGAAATAAGAGATTTTGTATTCCTAATTTTTAAGCACTTAAAAGATAGATATATTAGTATAAATTAGTCACCCTGGCCTCTGTTTATAGGAATCTATGAAGAGGAACTAGAAATCAATACATGGTGATTCACCACATCCTAAAATAATCCAGATGAGTCATATTTTGGAGGTGCTATAGCAATAACGTAACATATTTAGCTCAGTCACAGGCACCTGCCTTTGAGACGGTCAGGTGAGTGTGGCTGAATTCCATCTTTCTGTGCCTGCTGTCTCCACTTCTTCCACATTTCCTGAGTGGAAATGGAGAGAAGTGGATGTGGAACTGAGCTCTCCCACATCAGCCCATGTGCTACATCTACAAGTCACAGAATCTGTTATAATACTTCTAGCAGATGAGCAAAAGGCAATGTCTTGTGTCATGTGAAAGGAGAATGTGCTCAATTCTTATCCATGAATTATGGTTCATAACTTTCCATTTGGTCAGTCTGTGAGCTTAAAACACATTTTACCACTGAGATTTTGAGGTGGCCTGAGTTATTTCAAATGCTGTTAGTATGCAAAGAAATCAACTTGTTTTGAATGTTTGGAGTGATGTTTAAACTGAAAAAAATATGACTGGAATGAAAAATGAGTCCCTTAATGTGTGATATTATACAGCTGATTAAAACGCATTGAAAACATTGAAAAAATAGTGGTATTCGTTTCTGCAGTGCTCATGTGTGTTTTTGCAGTAAAACCTGCCTAAGAATTTTTACTACTTCTTACAAAGATTTAAAAAGAAAGACTTAAAAATTAGTTTACTGTATGTTTGCCTTGGCCTCTTCAGCAGCAGTACAATAAAATGAGTGTTGGGTTTTGCATAATAATTTTTTTTAAAATTTTCAAGCTACATGCAGTGCCAACCTTTTTTGGCTTGCATTGAGCAACATAGGGTGTTCTATATAATAAAAAGTTAAAAATGCAAACCCAAGAGCTTCAAAACTAACACACTAACTTATGATGTAAAAACAGTTTTGTGCATGATGTTTATCTGTTTTGCATCAGTGGGACATGTTGCCTTCTTGTGCCTCCATTGAGGCATGACTTCAGCATTTATTAACATGCTCTGATTTGAACCTGTACAAATGCCAGCCTTGATTGCCTGCTAATATCACTGAGATTATTATTAAGATTTTTTCCAGTGCTGTGAAGGAGGTAAAAAAGCTGTACATAATGTGCTTTCTTGCCCAGGGAAGGCAAAAACGGGGAAAAAGTGGAGAGTCAGTCAGTTGCAGTGGACCAAAGTTGCATGCATCAAACAAAGACAATTAAAACAGCACAACACTTAAGACCAGATTTTATATTGGCAGATGAATGAATTTTTCTGAAAAGTTGTCTCTGAGGATAAGGATTGAATGAATCATTTTTTCCCAGGAAGCAAAACACTATCATTGCAGAAACTGCTTCCCAGCTCTCATCATACTGCGATTATAAGCAATTTTCATAGTCATTGACCTTACATTGTATTTGAGCGTGTAAAGACAGTAATTTTTGAGTATTCCCTCTGTGGAAATGTCATTACCCTGTCCCGGTCTCGATTTTGCTTTGCCATCTCTTTCTCCTCAAATTTCCATCACACCACAGTATGAGCAGCCCTTGCTGTCCATGCTTTGTGTCTAGAGGAGGAGCAGACAAGGTCAGGAGCAGGTCCTTATCCAGACACCTCCCACTCAAGTAGGGGTGCTCCTGTGGGAAGCAGGCAAAGCACTGCACTGGCAGTCAGCAGGTATCTCCACTTCCTTCCTAAAGCACTTAAGGAGCCCTAGGTGGTGACTTCAAAGACCGCTTATTCACTGCTCAGAGGAATGGATATTTTGTAATACGAAATGAATCGAATTTCAAAGCCTGTAAAGGTCAAAAGCAGCCTCTGGCCAAACAAGAGGAAGAAGCTGATGGGAATAACACCTCTTCATGAGAGGCCACTTGAACACAAACAACCCTTGTGAAGTTGCATATGCAAAGAGTTAAACCACAAACCTCCGCAGAGTCTGATGGATGAGAAGTGATCACTCATCCCTAGGACAGGCAGAGACCAGAAAGGCTGGGCTGATGCAGTTTCACTTTGCCTGCTTTTATTCTTTCAGGTTTGGTACTAACCTCTCTTGAGATGGGACTGTGAGCATCCATTTTCATTGCTGCATATGCCAGGTCAGACTCTGCAGGTGTGAAACACCCTGTGGTGATAGTACTCACTCTCCTTAAATAAGTGCAGGAGATGGTGAGTCTGGGAGAGCTAACACAAGAACTTGTCACAGTTCAGAAGCCTCCCCCTCCTTCACAAAATTAGTCTCTTTGAATTACAGCTAATACTTATTCTGTTTTCTGTATGGAATGGTACAGACCTATGTGATTTTCCAAAGGAATTGATTAAAAAGTGCCCTGCTGTCACTGGTTTAAGCTCTTGCCACCCTGAGTGGAATTCAATGGGTAAGAATAAGGACAATCATGCAAATATTCAGAATAAATGTTAAAGCAAGACATTATGTTGGCTGTCTTACTAAAGACAAACATAGCACTAATGTGTATCCTATTGTATTCCTGACCTAATCATCAGATTTCTAACCATTTCACATATTTCAGGGAAAAATATTCTTTGACGACTTTTTCTGTTTCATGGGTTTTTTGTATCTTGCTACCAGATAAAAAAAAAGAAACCAAAAACAAATAACAGCAAGCAAGGAAACAACCCCCAAACAAAACAAAAGAAAAAATAAGCATCACAAGATGTGAGTACAGGCTTCAGAAGAGAGACAAAATGGACTCATAAAAATTTTCTTATGTATGTTGTCTGGAGTGAAAGGTGTGAATTTTAAAGCCTACTAACTTGCAGTTTATCCAATATTTGATGCCTTTTGATTATGTAGTTTTTTGTCTTTAAAAGCAGTCTTCCCATTTGTGGTAAGAACTACTAGATCTAGGGCCAATAAGCTTGTTTGGTGATTGGGAAGGATGAACTGGTGTCCCTGTTTTTCTGAGCACTATAGTTCTGTAGCTGTGGGACACAGAAGAAGACATCTCTTTCTCTGAGGTTGCTGCTGTTTGGTGGCAGGTGTTCAGGGCTCTGCCTGCAAGAAATGGAACAGGAAGGGCAAATGCCAAGTCCTGCATCTGAGATGGACTAATCCCTTGTGCTAATCCAGACTGAGGTCTGCCTGGCTGGGGAGATTTACCAACCATAAGATATTGGTAAACTGTGGGCTGAACATGAGCCAGGCTGTCTTATGTCATTAAGGAAGGTCAGGGTCTATGCTAGGATCTATTAAAAGAAGAAAAGCCAGTAGATTATATTCTCCCTTTACTTTGCACTGTTTGACCAAATGTACAAAACTGCATTGAGATTTGGGCCCCCAGTACTCCAGCAAGTTCAGTGGAGTGCCCCAAGACAGGCAGGGCTGAAGCACTTTCCCAGTGAGAAGAGGCTGAGGGAGATGGGCTTGTTTGGCCAGGGAAGTGATGGCTCCAGGGGACCTGCCAGTGCCTATGGGGAGGCTACTGAATAGAGAGCCATGCTTCTCATAGTCATGTATGTTGAGAGGATGAGGGGGGATAAGCTGAAAAAAACAGACATTCAGACTTTACATAAAGAACACTTTCACTGTGAGAGCTCTTCAGCAGTGGATGAAGAGGGGGGTTTGTAACCCCATCCTTGGAGATTTCCAAGACCAGACTGTATAAACCCCGGAGCAGGTATTCAAGCTTGACCTGCTTTGAGCAGGAGGCTGGCTGAGAGGCATCCTGCTATCCCTTTCATCCCAGTCATTCTGTGAGCATGTGGACCTGCTTGATGGTGGAGTAATTTCAGTGGTCAGTAAAAGCAGCATACTCACTTCCTGGCTAAAACATCATCTGAAAACTTCTACACACAAAAGACTTACATAAAAATGGAATTTTAAAATATGAGAAATGCAAAAACCAAGGAAAAAAATCATCATGTAGCTTGAAATTAGTTTGATGAATTAGTTCATCTTCACTTGAAGACAGTGGGCAAAAGAGAGCACAACTGTCATCTGGATCAGGCTAAACAGAGGCAGAGTTGTTACCCTGGCCCATGTCATGACCTCCTGTGTGAACAACATCAGCACCACCACTCTGCCACCACATGGTGCCTGTAAAGAGAAGGGAGAAGCAGTACTTTGTGGCTGCCACCTGCAAATGCCTCATTATTGGCAGGTACTTTGCAATGGAGTACTAGGAGAGGATAATTGCTGGAGATAGAATTGGCAAGAGCAGTGTATGGGAGACACATTCAATTGCACATGAGTATGGTAGGTGAACTATAAAAGAAGCAGCCCTGCCATTATCTGTTGAACAGCCTGCAACTCTGGGTCTTCCATTTTGTTTACTGCAGAAGGGACAAAAGGCTGGTAGTGTCAGCACTAAATAGCCTGGGGACTGTGTGCCTTGCAAAGGTGTGATGGATGCCTCTGTGAGCCATAGCTCAAACTTTGGTGACAATAACAGTGAGGCATTGCAAGTTTATTTGCAAGATTAAGTCTAAATGTTGTCCCCAGAGTGCAGTATAAAAACTAATTAATTTTTTTATTCTTTATCATTGAGATCAACATTCATCCATAGGAATTTGCATTTCTATATGACCCTTGTGTAAGCCAGCTTGCATGGGAGGGGGACCAATTTTGAAATTCATCAGTAGTGTTGTCCATCCTACTCAAATATTCCATTTATACTACATATTTCACAAGCAAGTACAGTTCTGCAGCCAGCCTTCAGAGGAAAACAAGTACTTATATGAGAAACACAATTACTACTTTTCATTACACAATGTTTTTCTATGCATTTGTGTCTTACAGCTCCTCTGCCGTATGGATTCCTCAACATCTAATTCAAGAAGCGAGTTTACACTGCAGTCTTCCACCCATTGAGACCATTGGCTGGGCTTTTCAACCAGGTATTTTAACAGACTTTGGCTTCAAGTCGTATGCAGCTTTACACCTCAGCACTTCTTTGGTTTCTAACAGGTTTATTCACTGGTTTGAGCACTCAGAATTATTACTTGAGAATGTTGTTAGGTGAGCAGAGGTGAAAACAACTGTAAAATGAAGACATAAGCCCCCAGGACATGAAAGTGAAAGAGAGGTTGAAAAAGTATTTTAGTGGGGAAAAATATCTTACCATGTCATCAAATCTGCAATTCAGAGCCTCCTGGTACAAAAATTTTGCTGGACAAATCTCCTTTCAATCTCCAAGTTCTTGTGTTAGCACTGAGGAATATTCCTTGTAGAAGGATGTTGTAGAAGGGAAAGGTGCTACCCTCTGGTTTGCCTTCTCACACAAGGAATGCCTGATATGGAGCTGGGAGACTACAGGCCACAGGTGTGTCAGATGGGAATGTGCTGGAACCACAGGGGGAGCAGAAGGAACTGGGAGAGAGGGTGCCCTTCAGCTGTTGGACCTAAGCAGCAGGCTGCAGTCATGCAGAAACATTTCCTCCATTCCAACTCATCCTGCATTGGTCTCTGGAAAATCAAGTCCTTATCTAAAAAATCCACTTCTAATGCTGTTAGGCCTTTTGAGTCACTGTAGCCTCAGGTGGTCCAATTACCTACCAAGCCAGCAACTTTCTCCTGTACTACTAGAAAGAGCAAACTTGTCTTCATCCCTTCAACACAGCACACTGAGGGAAAACCTCTTTAAAAATTACATGTAACCTCCTATACTAGCCAAATCCACAGATGTTTCAGAGATATGCAGAAAGTCACTACTCCTGACCCACCAGTATTTGTGGGCATTTTCTACTGACTACATATTTTCTGGCTTGAATTTGCTTTGGATACAGAGATTCTTTCAGTGGAAGTCAGAAATGTTCATGGGTCTTCCTGTGTAAAGAATGAGGGAAAAGTCAGGCTAAACGGAGCTTCCAAAACTAACAGCTTTTCTTATTAACTCCTATTATCCAACATGCTGCATTTTGTAGGGGGAAAAGAATCTAAAAGATGGGAGAGAGAGCAAAACTGAGACAAAAAAAAAAAAAATAAAAAAGAAAGAATCACACTTTGAAATCCATCCCTTTGGCAGCTGTCCCTTTCTCATTTTGGCAGGCAGAGAATTGCTGGCAGGACTAGTGAGGGAAGGGTAAAAGACAAATGGTTCATGATGAGTCCTTTAACTAAGCTGATATTTCAACACAGCACTTGCCAGCATTTTTCTTTGGCATACGCTTTATAGAACGTACATGACAACCACTTCAGCATTGTTAATATATTGGCATTACCTGGTTTATTATTCATCTCCCTCTGAATCAGACCCCAGACTTTCAGGAGATTATCACATGACAAGAAGTCCTTTTTTTTTTTTTCCTAGCATTTATTTCTCTGGGTGCAAAAATGAAACTAAAACAATGAGACCATGATTTACAAAATCCAACAAGATAACTTTGTTAAATGATTGTATTAATTATCAGGATATTATCCTTTGTAATAGTGATAATGTTAATACCACCTTTCAAGAATAAGATTTATCAAACAGCTCCACTCTTTGGGTGAATCAGTCCAGTAAGACAAAAATAAGACCACAAATTCTTAGGAAACTAAAATAAAAATATGGACTAGGAGGAAATTTTGGGGGTTTTATAATTTTTTTTTTTGTCCTGGAAAAAAAGCCTCCAGGTTTCAGGAGCAAAAATGAATAGAACAAGATGTACTGATGAGAACAAAATATTTCAAACTCTGCAAGGAAAAAAAACAAAACAAAAACAAACAACAAAAGCCCAAACCAACCTGTAAGCTGAATTTAGTTTTCATTACCTTTAATTGCAACATTTTCATTGACTTGAATGGGTCCAACACTACACTCTACATATATGGCAATTCATTAAACCAAAAAAATTTGAATTTAAAAAAAATTGCATCAACAAATTAAGGAAGAGTTTGGAATATCAAATAAGTTTATTTTGTTCATCCATTCATCCATTTATTTCTTTATTTCTTCCTTCATTTTTTGCTAAATACTTAGCTCATTTTCTTTTAGCAAATTTCATTTTGTGTTCCTAAAGTTCCCACAGGTTGCATTCCACCACATCTACATCTTTTGAAGAAGACACTGCATTTTCAAGGGACCAGCCCATGAGGACTTACCAAACACTAAAAGTTGTGTCTGCATGATGAAGTGCATACAACCACAGCGGATGGTCAGGAAAACCTTGTCTGACATTTCTTAATTAAACTGTTGATGTTCAATTGTATAAATTCCTTATAAATGCATCTTTCTTCTGTACAGCACAATACTGTAAAAAATCACTGGTGAGGTAGCAACTGAAGGAAATGCAGTAAGACGCATGGCAATGCAGTGTACAATTTTCTGGTGAGAGAGCTCAATTAGTTCTCCTCCTTTCTACCAGCCTACCTTCATTTCCCATTGCTCCTAATAGATGACTAACATTAAAAAAAAAAAAATTACAAACTTTATCTTCTGAAATATTGATAATGACTTCAGGCTTTACAGCAGGAAATTTTGGGGGTCTTTTCAAAAAGAGACAAAAAAAAATGGTTTGGATATTTTTTCCTTATTTGAATTTACTCTAATATTAGGATTTATTAATAGAGGGAAACTGAAATGCGAGTGCCTAAAAAGGCAATATGGATTAGCTCAACAAGCTATGGAGAGCATGAATAACAAACCATGTATTTTTCCTGCCGTGACAGGGCACTGCATAAAAACACTAGGGGATGGATGCAAACAATGTGCTGGTGAGAGTGACAATAAAACAGAAATGACAGCATAAAGAGAGAATGATGAATGTATTAACACTGGTAAGAGAGTTAGATAAAAGATCACAGGGAATAGCAGAAAATTCACTCTAAGCAGATCTTGAATAGTCTAACAGGAAATAGTGCTGTTGTTAGATGTGGATTTGATAGAGAATGTGGTGACAACAGAGAGTGAAGAAATCTTTGAGTTTATGTGGAGAGATTTATATTTATGCCTCTGGATATACATTTATAGATATTTATACTAAATATATATTTTGATATCCCTGTAATAAATTTCTATAACCAAATGATAAACTGTATTTATTGTAGTTAACACCCTTTGCCTGCCTTACCTGTGCTACGTTCTTTTTTTTCTTTTCAGCTGGTGATTTCTCTAAGCAACTCAGAACTGCTGTCAGAATTGTTGAAACCTGCCAGAATTTTTTTTCTTCTTTTCTTCCCAAACACCTCCAGAGATAGGGAATTCTCCTCCTCTGCTGCATTCTGCTTTGAAGTACCTGTCTTGAATTACCCCATTTTATATTAGTTTAAAGGTCCAATTTCTCTTATCTATTAAAGATAAGAAAAGCAGGGGAATTGAGGCTGTTATTATAAGAAAAACTGGCATTAACATAATAGACAGATTTCTTGAAAATGTTATTCCTAAACAGTTGAAATAAAGATGTTAGTCTATAAAAAAAGTTACAAAACCAACCATTTTTTACAGTCTTGATTTTAATTTCAAAAGATCCATAAATCTATTAAAGTTACATATTTTTGGATAATGGCTACTTGCTTGGGATTAGTCTCTAAAACTGTTGTTTTTCAACAGTTGAACCAGCAAAAAAGATGAAAAACCAATCGGCTTTAGTAGGTTTTATATTAGGTCCTTAGATGTAAATAGTTCAACATAATTTTATTTTATTGCTTGTTAGCACTCTCATGGTTTCATGCTTTATGGTCACTCAATGAGTGGTTCTTTTAAAAACCTTTCTCTTTATGTCATTATTTTCCATAAAGTAATATTACAGATGTAGAGATCCCTGATTGCCTTTTTCAAAATGTGTGTCATGTACTTGGGGCATTTGTTTGATATTGAATGGAACACAGCAGCACTACCTAGAAATCGAGGAGAAGAACTGAAAGACACCAATTTCTTCTGATGCTTTAAGTAGCTTTTAGACAGATTACTAAAAGAGAAAGAAAAAAATTACCACACCGAACCCCACAGCACATGCCCACGCACAAATTAGGCAAAATTTACTGTGACAGTTTCAGTATTGTCAAACGATGTTCAGGGTTGCAGACTTATGTTTTATGTTTTCCTTCACACACAGGATTTTTCATATGATGGGTCAGAATTTCACCATTCCATGTCATCTTTTTGTCAGCAGTGATTCAGTAGACATACAAGGCTTGATGAGTTGCCAGTGAGGGATATCACATTTACACAAAATCACAATTGAAACCATCATTCTGAGACAGAATAAAACCTGTAAGGCTAAGCATAAGCAAAAGGAGGTTGAAAACCTCCAGAATTTGTGTATTAGAGTATGAATGGAAGTTTCAGAAGACTAGTCAGAAAGGATTACTCTAGAGAAGAAAATGTTTGTCTTGGAGACTTTCTTATTGACCTGTGATATGCTTTTGGTTTGAAAGACATGTTAAACAAAGAGAGCTCCAGGCTTTCAAAACTCTCACAGCTCTATAAATAACTCCACATAAAATGTACAGTATGTATAAACAGCATGACAAAGATTTTTTGACAGTATTTTCTCTACAGTAAAAGTAAAGTCAAAACATCCCATTGATGGCAGCTATTTTGAAGAATTCCTAAGAATACGAGTGCTTATGAGCTGGCAAACTCTCTGTGAGTGAGAGTGAGTATAAACAATGAACTTTTATGAGGTTGTAGCCATTCCATCAAGATCCAAATGCAACTTGGATGGACCTTAGCCAAGAAGTGACTGCTCAGCATTTAGTAAAGCATCAGCTAAGGGAACCATAGAAAGAACCAAACTGTTCAAGCAGTAAAACTATCTGCCAGCAACATTTTTGAGAGTTCACCATCTGGGTCCTGCAGCCATCAATCAGACTCAATGTGTCACCCCAGCTGTCCTTCAAGGCTCCTCATAGTCAAGGTAGAGCAGTTGTGACAAAATAAAACACAAAAATTGAGAGAGCACAGCTGTTGAAAGCTTGAGTAAGTCAGCAGGCAAATAACTCCCAAGTATTAAATAGCAAACAATTGCTTCTCTAAATCTAAAGATTGACCACTTGCATGTCTGAAATTGCCTGTTTTCTGTACTACATACTGATATTTTATTTGACTATTCTGTTTTAGTGGATTTGGGGTTGTTTCATAAATGCACCCATAAATCTCTTTTACTTTTGTGGGAAATTAATCTACAAACCCCAGGCCTATAAGTTTATTTGCTCTAGGTTAACATGTGAGGGCTTTACTCATTGGCTCTTACTGTGACCTGTACTTGCTATAATTAGACACTAATATTGGACATTTTGACTGGAGACAAAACTGAAAAACTGCCATTGTGAATGTCCCACCTGCCGAGCATTAGGGCCTTTAAAACGTGTGCATGTTGGAAAGATTCCCCCGGAAATGGAAATAAGTTAAGTAGCAGCTTGTACAGAAAAGAGACTGAGACTGAAAAGTAGAAATGTAGTACAAATTTCAGAAGAAACACTAGAACAGGTAGGAGCAGTAATTAAATTAGAAATTCAATACCTATGAGCAAAAAAAAAAAAAGAAAAAAAGAAAAAATGGAGGGGGAAGGCAGAACCAGTGAGAGAAGCACCTGATGGTTGAAAAAGGAAATCTGATATTCTAAATGGATTCAAGTCCAGACAGTCAGAAATGAAAGCCAGAGATATAAGCAGGGCTGTGAAAATTCAGGGAGAAAAGAAGTTATTTAATTTAGTAAACTTGAGAAACAAGAGAAAAATTTCAGTGACCAAAGTGAGAAGTTGAAAAGACAAGGAAATAAATAGATTTCTACTGCTTTTTTAAAATGGAGTCATAGGGAAATAAAGTCTATCCAAATATGGTTGATTGCTTTTTCTATCTATGTTACATTGCAAAATACCACCAATATTTCCTTCACACTTTTAGGATGTTTCAAATGCCTGTGCAGTGAAGACAGTTTAATTTGTTTCTGTTTGGTTGGTTTTTTTTGGGTTTTTTTAATATTTTGACTTCACTTAATGAATGGTTTTAATAAAAAGATATGTGCTGGCATCCAAGGCTTGTTCTAGTATACAATTCAGATGCAATCATCTCCATATAATGTCTTTACTTAATATCCATCTGTAAAAGTCTGGGCCTGGAGCAGATAAAGAGAAATAAAAAAATTATGAGCACTAGGGGTTTGTTTTGTTTTGTTTTTGTTTTGTTTTTTGGGTTTTTTTTGTTTGTTTGTTTGTTTGTTTGTTTTCTTTTTTAGTGTTTAGAAAGATTTATTGTATTACAGTTATTCAATACTCAACTCTTACAAAGCTGAAGTGCAGATGGTAAAAACTGTGCATAGTAGTAAAAAATTCTCTATTCCAGGTTTTTCAAATAAATGTTTCTGTTTCAGGTTTTTAAAGTGAATAATAATCACATAATCACTGAATCATTTGGCTTGGAAAGACCTCATGGTATCATCTAATCTTACTCTGGTACACAAGACTGCCATTTTTGTGCTGTCATTCCACATATTGCAAAACAATCTTAGGGATACTCAGATGCTTCAGACAACCTAGAATGAGAAGGAGGGTGAGAAATGGCAAAAGAGAAGTGCAGAAGAGGAGAATGAAAGGAGCAGATGTCTCATAGCTTGTCATAGGATTTCCATAGCAAACTTTCACAAAACCTTCAGAGGCCTGGGCACACTGAGGACATCAGCTTGTATCTCATGCCAAATATGATTCTTATAGGTGAGATTTCCTAGCATTCATCTAAATTTTCAAAGAGAAGCTAACAAGAACACAGGAAGTTATGGTTTTAATGATGTTTTTGGTGAAATGCAGTAAACCAACTGAAGTGCATATGGCTTTAAAACAATTACCAGGCCTTTGTTTAAAATACACTTCCAAAAGCATTATCATCATTCAAACTCGCTGGAAAAAGGATGTACTGCAAAAACACACATGGCATTTCAAGTGGATTGGCTACTTTCATGAAGCTGTGATTTAATCTATCATCACTGTTAACTGGTGTCTCACCTAGGTATTTACTAGAGAGCAGAGAGATTCAATATCATTTAAAAGACAGTTCAGAACAGCAATAACTTTTGCACACACATCATTTAGCATCAGCCAAGAGAGTTTGTAATGTCCTTCCTACATCTGTGTCATTTTTAGAATAAAAGTGGAAAATGCTTTTGGCAAAAACAAGCAATAAAAAACCTCCTTTGCTATATAGCAAATAAATAGAAAAGGACCTTACATGAGGATGCATACCTACTGCTGCTTTTCAACCAAGTAGCAAAGCTTTTGTCCACTACAAAGCTTGCACGACTTGTATTTTGATATCACAAATATTGACATCCTGATCAAAGTAATTGGACTATATTCTGCCCGGTTGTGGCTGTTATCAGAGACCAAGGCCTGCTTTTCATTGATTCCTGCTGATTTCATGCCAATATGAAGGCATGACAGAAATAATGACAATGCAGCGTATTTTTATTTTGAAAAGAACAATCTGTCCACTCTTGTTCCCTCTGGGCTGAAATAGCAACCAGCATATCCAAATAGAGAGGAGAAGATGGCACCAAATGAGTTTACGTGTTAAATGGCATTTTATTTGTCAGATTCCTCCATAAGTCATTAACTATTGTATTCTCTCTCATAGATAATAGCCGGTCCCTGCAAAAAAATTACATACCTATTCTGTGAAGGAAAATTAAGGCTGAATTAGACATATATTCAAAAGTTGCATGAAATATTTAATTTTAATATTTTATATAAAATATACACAGCACTGTGGGTATTTGTCCTACACATTAATATAGAAGTTAGAAGAATTACTGTAGTTAAATCCCAAATCTGACGTAATTCTTTTAAATACTACTCTTCCCTTCTAATTCTTTAAAATACTACTCTTTCCTTTTAATTTAATTAAATACAAGCTTTATCACTCCCCTATGAGTCAAGATAATTAAAGAAAGACCCATATTTGTCAGTGAATCTCAGAAATGTTCTAATGAGTGGATAAGAATCATTTGTAATTAACATGCTAATTGCTTGTATGCAAATGGCCTGTTGTTCAAGAGGTTTAAAAACTGCTTGAAAACAGTTTGTTTGCCTTCCCTCTTAAGCAGACTAAACATTCCCACTTGCAGTCTTATTTACATTATTAATTTGCTTAGCAAATATTTTTTTAATAGCTAGTGCCAATAGAAGGAGTGGAAGCCTTGTTTGGAGAGCTCTTGTGAAGAGTGCCATTTTCTCCAGTTCAAGCAGATGAGCAGACTGAAATGTGAGGTTTTCAGGCACATAATAGACCCTTGGCTTATCAAAGCCTCTTATCTGATTGGAAAAAAAAATCAAAGGTAAACTTCACAGCTCATGGAATTAAAAGACAAATGAGATGTCATAATTATCAAAGTGGCTAATTTAGAAAATTAAGCCATTCACATAGGTGACATAATTGCTTGTCACAATCACTCTTTTTCTCATTAGCCCTCTCTTCAGAACCTACCCTGCAGTGGAACATTCTTTAGTCTTGGAAAATATTGCCTATACTGTAATCCCTTAATAGCATAGCCCCTTAAATTAGTGCAAAAATATACTTAATAGCTTCATTGATGTGATATATTTGTGTGATTCTCTGTTTGATCGTGTCTCACACTGTAAATTCTGGTATTTGAATTTTGAGTATTTCTTTTTTCTTTTATCTTTTTATCTTTTATCTTCTTTTAAAATCACACAATTTAAAATTAATAATCTAATTATGATAGAGGACTTAATACACCAACATGCCATATGGAAATTCTTTTGACAAGACTATGTTTCCATCTCATAAGGCAGCTTTGACAAATAAGTATTATGAGGTATTTAACCATTGTGGCCAGAAAATCAAATTGTCCTCCTAAATTGTGGATGTATAGGAAAAAATACTTTATCCTTTATGGAGTAATGCATCTTTCTCACATTTTATGTTGCTCTCAGTCAGTTAAAAATAATACTCAAAATAATATTCTTTATAGGAAAGTAATTTTCAGGAAGTAGGTGCACTTCCCTGACAATCATATTGTTTATGAGTCAGCAAGTACAGAAATTATTAATGACAATTTCTAAGAAAGGAAATGAGTCTGGTTTGCTATGCAAGTTTCAAGGCATGACATTGTAAATGGGCAAGGTTAAACATTTTGGATTAAAAACATGACTGTGAGATTGATTAGGGTCCTACAGTCTTGTAAAGTTGGTAGAACACAGCTGACATGACTTATAGTTTGCTGAATTCAGAGAGATTACATTGATGTCATTCATTTGAAGAGATAGTTCATCCTGGATGCATACAGTGAAGCTGTCATCTGTGCGTTTCACAAATATTCATGTGACTAACATGTTTTGATTAGACTAACACTGAACCACACCATTGAATGGGTCATGTGTCTGAAGCACTGTGACAAAGTCAGTGTGCGTTAAAAAACACAGAACAAAAGCTGGAAATAAAATAAAGCCAAAACCCCAGCCTCTAATGTTGTAAAGCTTTCTGTGTGCCACTCCTCTGAATATTTGGCATACTTGACATATGGAGTACTGAAACTCGTATCTTATAGCAAGCAATTAGGCTTCTGACTATAATAAAAGAACGTTAATATATCATTAGCTCAATTATAAACAGTATTGACTTTGGTCTGTATGAACAGACTCCTATACAGTTTGCATGAATGTGCTTATTTAGAAATAAGGTCCACTTTATTCTCCACCCATGGCTGGGCAGGATTGCAACCCACTATTTCCAGACGGGAATGTGCTTCAGCTGACAGTTCCTCAAAAATTAATAGAAAGCAAGAGCTTCTATTTCCAAGAAAAAGACCTTCTTCAATGGGCTGTGGTACTCTTCAGAACATCTTGTTATAGAAAATTATGTTAGGACTGATGCTTCTGGATTTGTTGGGCCTGACAACACTCCAGTTATGCATCCTTGGCTCATTGCAGAGGTAGTCACTCCATTTCAGCCCTCCTGCCCAAAAGGCATAGGAGGTGTTCCAGTCCCATTTCTTCCACAAAAAATTGTTTACACCAATTCTTTTCCCCAATCTTCTCTGTAGTTTCCTACCTTCTCACTAGGATTGTTTCTTCCTGAGTACTTCAGTTTGTTCACAACAAAGAAGGCAAGCATTTTAACCAACATTTCAAATACATTCCCACTGTTCATATGCAAAAAGAGCTATTTACAGGTCCTTACAAAAGTAGCAAAAAACATTTGCACATAAAAGCATTTGGTTTTATTTCCTCTCCACTATAGAAAGGCTCTGACTTTCCCACCCGTTTTTTATCCCGCATCCTTTTGATCTGATCCCCATGCTCTCATCTCCTCCCTAACTTTAGGTTCTCCTTTCGTGCCCAGGGCACTTTCTCTTTAGTTTAGACCCCCTGGCCTAGAGAACCAAGAGACCACTCTCATTTTAAACAGCTCTATTTAAAGTACTTTTTCTTCTGCTTTCCTGCTTTACATTGTTGGTTGTGTCCAGCTGACAGACCAGCTCTGCTCTCAATCCCAAGGGCAGGCAGGACATGTTAAATCTCATGTCAGTTAATATCCACAGCTATCTCTGAACCATGACTTGCTCAGTCTTTTGTCGTGCTCGTTGTTTTCCAAGGCACTTATCCCATGCTAACAACTTTTTCTCTTGTCCTCTGGCTGCCTCTGGTTAATATATGTGAGAGGTGACACAGACCCTGCCAGAAACTCTTAGCATTCATCGTTATAGTTAAATGAAAGGTTCATAAAGATAAATTTTGTAAGTTATGCATACATTTCCTGACTGTCTCAGGGCAGAATAAATATTAAGTATCTGCTGTTTTTCTAGAAGACATTTTCTTGCAATAAATATTTTCCATACATATCAGTCTGATTTGAGGCAGAAGGAAAGGAGGCTGAAGATACAAGGCTGTTCTGTTATTCTTCCATCACCTGTCATGAGGAGAGTCAGGTTCTGATCTCATTTGTTTTGTTGGAAACTTCTGACAAAATTTTCTTGGAGCAGCTCAGCCTCAACTGATTTAACAGGTTGTGTACACTCGTCAGCTATTTTAGGTTTGAAAATATCAATACTGACCTTCAGAAGTGTCACTTCAACGGACAGGCACAAAATGGTGATATGACAGACACAACTGGCAGTCAGCCACCACAGAAAGCAAAAACATCTAAACATTTTGCTTTGACATAGCATTCAGTATTGGGAACAAGCTTTCTTATTCAGCTTAAAAAGAAGAGCTGACTTGGAACATCTGCAAATATCTTACAAAGCAATCAGGCCTAAATAATCAGTAACAGCACCCTTTGTGATTTGGTGGCTTGTCTTGATCCCATTCCCATAATAATTTTGGAACAAAAAAAAATTCATTTAGTTGGCACTGAGGTTGTGATTTCGGTACAAAATTGATATTACCATCATAAGAGTACATGTGAGCTGAAGATTAAATAAGTAAATTGTTATATATCTGACTTTTTAGGGTAACACCATACATGTGTTTTACAGGGAACACAGAATTACCACCTAAGAAAACAAGGACTAATGTAAAACAGCTGCAAATGGTGGCTGATGATCACTATGCTAATACTAATAGTATTGTTCCCAAATATGCATTGCTGTCTCTCAGAGGCCATGTTTAATGCTAAATAGCTCCCAGTTTATTAACAGGTCAATTCAGGAACTCATCTTGTGAGAGAGCTGATTTTAAGAACTAGACTACCTCCATGTGTACCTGTAAGATAGTCTATATGATGACAATATCAAAACAAAAGAATAAGCTGACTCATGCCAGCTGCTGAGGGAAAAAATGTATTAATCTCTGTGTATTAATCTGTCTGACTTGGCTAACTCATGCTTGCACTTCTATATTCCATGCTGAATCAGTCATGCTCAATATTTCTTGCAATAGTTTTGAAATAGAGCTGCCTAGAACTGAAAGCAAACCTTTCTCCCTTTTTCTTTCTTTGCTGAACTTCCCTATCAAAATATTTAGGGTGTTTGAAAGTTATGCCATACACCTGACTCAGCAGCTGGCCTTTCAGAGCTCTCTCTGCTACCTTCTCCCTTCTCTTAACAAGTATTTTTAAAATATTGAGCTAAGTCTACTGCCATTTATTGTAGCATATATCTGAACTAACTTTATAATGCGTTGCACTGGTTTGGTGTCCTTTGAATTACTGAAATTACTGAACACAAGCATAGTAACAGTATTTGGAGGGAATGATTACTCTGCCCCACAACTGTCAATTTCATAAAAAATATGACAAAACCATATTCCATGAAATTTTTGCATGTAATCTCCTAAAAAAATAATCACAAAATAGGAATGAAAGATGGACTTAAAATGAGCAGTAGAGCAAAGGTGGAAAACAGAGGGTCCGTGGAGTCCATTAAATGGCATTGAAGGTTTATACATGCTGAGGTACAGCTCTTTGGTGTTGTGTCTTCTATGACTGAAATGGTCCTAAGGCTGGACAGAATTTGAAGGTCATTAATATTTCTCGTGGGACTGGAGTTTCAGACAAGGCTGAGGAGCTCAAACGTCACGTATTTCCCTGTGGAGGGAAATACCAAACAGTATGGAGTGGTGAATAGACCTTTATCTCTAAGTGAATCAAAGTAAACAAGGGAGAGATTTTAGCACAGACTGTTGCATTAGCACAGGGAGCAATGGTTTTAAACAAAGAGAGTATCAATTTAAATTAAATTAGAAGAATTTATTTTATGATCAGGATGGCAGAACACTGGAATGGATTGGCCAGTGTGGAGTTGGATGCCACATTCCTGAAAACATTCACCATCAGGTTGGATGGGGCTCTGAGCAACCCGATCTAGTTGAAGATGTCCCTGCTCATTGCAAGGGCATCGGATTAGATGACCTTTGACCCTTCCAACCCAAACTGTTCTCTGGTTCTGTGATAACCAAAGTACTCAGCAGGAGAAGCTGGAGAGCTACATAGTTCCTAAAAGGCTGTAGGCGCATAAGGAAGCTGGAAGAAACAGAGACAACATCTGGCAGGAAGACTGCTATATATTTGAACTCCTCTGCTGTTTTTCAGCTTTTTGCCAGTCAAATGCTCAGGATATTTTGACTTTTCTTACTAAATATGTTTTCTTTGCATAAAATTTTTATACCGTTTGTTCATTATGGGTAAAGTACAACACTCGTGCTAAAGTGGTTCAGACTAGTAACAATCAAATTTCCCACAGGCTGTTGATCTAGATCTCCTGTCTTTTGATATTCTATTCTCTGTTAGCAAAATGTCTCAAACATCTCAGCAGTCAGCAAGAGTCTGGAAGCAGGTGTCGATTTTCACCTCTTCTAGTGTCAGAAATTATCGTCTAGATGGCATGTTGTCTATAGAGCTGAAGTTAAATCAAACTGAGAGTTGGCATTTTTCTCTTCCACTAGACCTGCAGCGAGACAAGGTCAGTTGGAGGAATACTTACACCACTCACACCGATTCTATCTGAGGAAGCTTGGCTTCACAGACAGAACTGCTCAAAGACCCAAAAAGTGAAAAGTAGCTATAGTTCGTAGTCATGTGGTTAAGGAAGGGAGGAAGGGAGGGAGGCTCACTGAATGCTCAGTGAGACAGACATGTGAAGTATCTGTGGAGACACTGAAGCAGCTGGTAAGCTAACTAAAAGTACAGTGCTCCTCTTCATCACTTCCCAGAGTCCAGAAGAGGGCACTGGACGAATTTCCTGATGAATAGGGCTGCTTTTGGAACAGTGCAGAAATGTGTCCTTGGCACCGCATAAATGAGACGGACATGTCTTCTGTGTAAATACTGTTCTCTAGTCTTTATTTTGACATTTACTCCAGTTTAATCAACTAGGTTTTAAAGCACATTTGCTTTGATTAAAACTGGGATTGGCCTTGCAATAAAGATGGTCTCTCCAGTGGCTCATTTTGGAAACCCCCTGAGCAGTGATCAGATATATTTATGATGCCCTTTAGCTGCATGTTTGATTTCCTTGACATAAAAAGAGGGGGAGGGAGAAAAAAAGGAAAAGCTGCTGACTCTTTAAAGGTTTCTGGGGCTGTTTTTGCTGGCCTGCAGCCACACATTCTCTTACATGGTGGATCAAAGATCCCAACACTGTAAGAGTCAGTCAGTACAACACAGGCACTACTTAAACATATTGCTCAAAACATTCCTTTTTGTTTCTTTAAAAGGTCACATTCTGAAAACAGTTCATTTTATTACTTAAGTGAAACAGTAATTTTATATTCTCTGACAGGTTGCATTTTTTCCTGAGGGAAAAAAAAACAAGCTTTGATAACATCCTAACCATTAGCTAATAAAATAGTTACGTACCTTATGTGTTATAAACTGTCTTTCTTGCAGTTACATAAATATATTTTTTTTATTCCCTTGTTCATTTTCAATGGTATGATGTGGAAAGCTGCAGACCACAAAGAGTTAAATCATAGTCTATGCTGGGTCCTTATTTAGAAGGAAAAGGTAGTTGTTTTGATGTAGGTCTCTTAGCAACTAGAAATTTAGCTCTTTGTTTATTATAAAATACTTCAATTTTGAAGGAAAGAATTTACATTTCTCATTTAGTTGCTCTCCTTGTCTTCTCTATCTGCCTTGATGTAGTCTAAAACAAAATAAAAAAAAAGTTATTTCCAAATATGAGTTACAATATTCTTGGATGACAAGAAAATCTTAATACTTACTCTTTAGAGAGGGTTGTTTAAAGGAACACTGCCTCCAATGTCTAGCGTTTTCCAAAAAAAACCCATAACCCAAAAAACTTAAGTTTTGTCGCTAAATAAATTTTACAGTTTTGTAGTGATTTAGCTTGACTATAACATACTATTTTAAAAGGATGATTGATAAAAATGATAAAAGCAAAGCATTGTAGTGCACAGAATTATGCAGTTAAGAAAATAAACTAAATATTTTCTTTTACACCTTCAAACGCATTAAAGTACTGGCATATTTAAACAATTGAAGGAATTTTGTCCTAAATGGAGTTATGTGTCAGAGCTAAAGTATCATCTTGTTGTTGTAAAGACTGCCTTTGTGCTTGAATGTAGTGTTTTGATAGAAAATTAATATTTAATTTTGCAGGAAAAAATCCGCATATCAATTGAACAATAAAACCCAGAATGTAAGTTATATTTCCATTAAGCTGAGATGACCTAACAGCTTTTCCAGCTGGAGAAAGAAAATGAATGTGTGAATGAAGGTAGTTTATGAAAAAAAACCCCACCAAAATTTCACAGTCTTCATCAGTATTTTCTGAGGATCCAGATAGGACATGGGGGCCTTAACTGAAGGTGGGGACAGGAGTTGTACTCTGGAAATTACCAGTCTCAAATACACTTAGATGGTGAGGAAACTGAGGAAAGGAAGATCCTGTGCAGGTATTCTTTACCTTGTCTGCTTTACAGTTGTCACTTGTACAGAGAAGGGTGTCTGGGTACCTGCTTCATGGGCTTTAAGTGACAAAACTTATCTCAGATCTATCCAGTTTGTGCTTGGGGCCAAAGAAAAGCAGCCTGCTGCAGCCTCACTGAGAGGAGGATAGTTCAATCAGAAGCAGAGGTGGTGAGGGCCATGTCTTTATTTTATAATCTACCTTTTCCTAAGTTGACAAAATGGAAGGAAAATTCCAGCTGACTGGCATTTTTTTTAATTAGCCAAGTCAAATACATGTATACAATATAGCTTGGGGGTTTGCATCTTAATACTGAAAACATTAAAATCTAGACTTAATAAATTAATGATAAAAATATGTAGCTGTCCCTGGTCATGTGTAAATTTATGGTGTCTGCATGCCTGATCAAGTAAACATTGTCACCTGTGTGACCACAGTTAGTCCCAGTGGTCCATTAATTTCATTCCCTTGGAGATGAAAAATTGACACAAGTAGAGTTTTAGGAACTGGGTCTGGTGTTGATGCTCACACTGGCTTGCTGCTGTTCAGAAATGTTAGGGCACAAAGATCATCAGTGGGCTGGAGCACCTTTCTTATGAGGAAGGGCTGAGACAGCTGGGGTTGTACAGCACAGAAAAGAGCTCCAAGGAGGTCTTATAGCACCTTCCAGTACCTTAGGAGGGCTTATGTAAAAAGGAGGAAAGAGGGACTTTGTATATGGGCAGATAGTGACAGGACAAGAGGCACTGAAACTGAAAGAGGGTAAGTTTAGATTAGTTGTAAGGAAGAAAATGTTTAATCAGAGGGTGTTGAAGTACTGGAAATGTTGCATAGAGGGGTGATGGATTCTCATCCCTGGAAGTATTCAAGGCCAGGTTGGATGGGGCTCTGAGCAACCTGAACAAGTACAAGGTGGTCTTGCCCATAAACTGTACTGGATGATTTTTGGATGGACTTCCAACCGAAAACATTCTATGGTTCTATGATTGATTCTAAACATAAACCAATAAGAGTAATAATTCATGGACATATTACTGGGGTTTTTATTATTACAGTATCTGCTCTTTTTTATTGGAGGATATTATGACTATGTTGTTGGATTTTTCTATTAATGAACACTTTTAATTGGTTTAAGACCTTCTTGAGATTAGAAAAGGAACACTTAGTTGTAATAGCACTCCTGAAATTTTCATATTACCTTTCTAGAAAGCTTATTTCATAAGATTAAAGCAAAATTGAAATTGGTTGAAGTATTTGAAGAATTACATCATATTACAGAAATCAATAGATGCCATAATGACAGCTGCATGCTGGATTTCTCTCAACATACATTTACAGAGTGAGCTTGTGGAGATGCATTTCTTCCATTTTGGCATTCATTCACTGATTTGCATGAAAAATCAAGGCCTTCCAGAGTTTCCTTAGAATTTTTTTTTTTTTTTGTATATTAGTGATATTAGCTCTGGGTTATATTCCTGAAAGAAGAAACACCTAATGGCAGCTTATTTTCCTAATGATATACTTTAATGAGATCAGGACACTGAGTTGAGTTTGAAAGGTACAGGAAAGGCTGAAATTCCTAACAAAAAGGGAAAATCAAAACAGGATTTCTCTTATGCCATGCTATTTTCTGCTCCAATTGAAAGATTCCTTATGGAATGTGGCAATACTCAGGTGATGTCTCCAAGTTTGAAAAATCAGCTTCAGATTGTCAACACACAGGTGTAGTTGTGTGTACAGCCATTGATTTCCTTTGCAACGGAATCCAACATTTCACATTTCATAAGGATTAGTCTGCCCCAAGACAAGAAAGCAAAATCTAGCTTTCCCAATTGTTGTGGTTTAGGAATGGTACTCTGCAATTTCATGATCCCACTGAGACTCTCTAGAGCTCCCATTTTCTTTCCTCCTGCAGTGGGCTGGGGAGGTAAAGATCACAGGTTGACATAAGAATAATTTACTGGAAACAGCAATGAGATAAGAAAACAAACAGTAATAGCCACAATATTAATAAGAGTGTATACAAAAGAGAGAGGCACTCACATGCATCTAAGCTTCTGTTACTGAAACATGATTTAAGGCATCTTAGCATAGAGAAAAACAGTCTAGGAAATCTCACTCCAAATAGCACTGTGTTGGACTGCATTTAGAATTAATCAATTAGAAATTTGAAAGCCCAAAGCACTCTTACAATGCTAAATTTCATATAATGACTCTTTCTGATGGCTAAGCATCTATTGATTTTGGGGATTTCCTAGGTCAAACTTGATTCTCAGAGTTCTAATCCTTCACTTAAATCATGGAAATTTAGCTAATACTATAAAAATAGGAGTTTCAGGTTGACTTTGTGTGCAACATCAGCATGCTATTGTTTCCTCAGGAGAAACACTGTAAAATACAGCTGTCATATTTGTAAAGCTCCTTTTTTCTTGCTAATAGACTAAATTACTACGGCTACATGGTTGAAGCCTGGGACATCTCTGTACCTTCCTATGTACTTGTTGGTTAAATTTACCAGGAAACACATTCAGTGTCTGATTAACTGGTCATTAATCATTGATGAGTGTGAAACTCATTCTTCTAGTAGTGCATTACCTTCCCTATTTCACATGTGATAATAATATTCTAAAACCTGACACAGCTGAAGTATAGACAATTTGTATATGTCTGTATAAGTGGATATACATGCTAAAGATGAGCCTGTTGTTTATGTGGTAGAACTAGCAGTGAGTTATGGCTCCTAAGAAACAGAATGTCATGTTTCTTTCTCCAAAGGATGGGACTGGCACAGACCTTTGTACTACAGGAACCTATTTCTCATGAAATGAAAATGGATAATTTACAGCATTCCTAATCACACAGAAAATGCCTTGTGTGAAATGCCCTGTATGCGTTAAGAGATTATGGATTTGATAGTGTCAATCCATGAACAGGCACAAATAATATAGTGACTTGGTTCAAGGGCTTTACACAGAGAGAGAAAATAAAAAAAAAAAGCACAAATGCTGTAAGATAAAACCTTGCTATGTGCCCACTTTGGAGTGAATAGAGTTTTACATGACAGAAGCTTCTAAAGGTTTTCACTTAGAAATTTAGGAGAGGTTTCAAGAAAAGACTAAAACATATTTTAGTATTACTGTACTAAATTGAAGTTGAAATTTAAGTAAAATTATGGAATTATGTTCATTTTGATTTGCCTTACTAAATGGCAGGCTTCCTCTTACATGGATGAAAGATTTCCTAGCATTTGATTCTGAGTGAACAAGATTTAACAGTCAGTATAAAGACTGTGAGAATTTCTGACTATTTCTAGTTCAACAGCCATACTTCACTAATTTCAACTGAGATTTTTATTTTTGCCTGATCAAATTGTAACCTCTATGAAAACAGGAATGGGAAATATTTCGTTCAGGCAAAAATAGATGTGGACACAAGCTCACACAAGACACAAGATCTCCCAAAGAAGCCATGCCAGTTCTAAGCCAAACATTTTTCTGACATTATGATAAATTCTGAAATTATTCAGTTGTAGCCAGAATTTCCAAATTAATAAGAAATATTTTCTTCAAACCACCCACAGTGGTTTTATATACAGCCCTACTTACTGCGGGTACATTTCATAGCACAAGCAAGAATGGGTAGATTTGAAGACCATTTATGCTTTAAAAATCTCAGTGAGTGCATTTGATTCATTTCATGAAGCCTTTTGTTTTACTGCCCTCCAGCTCAGAAAACAGCTGTGAAGTCAGTCAGCTGTGAATAGGTTAGCTATTAGCAAAAGCCTTCTAAAGGTAAGCATTAATATTGTACATAGTAATATTGGTACAAACATTGAGCAGAAAAGGAAGGAGAGGGGAAATAAATTAACTGACATCAAGATCAACTGGTTTTGATCTTGATGAGTTTGTGAAATGAATTACAATTCTTCATTTGCAAAATTGTTTAAGATCAATCTTTTTGGACATAATTACCATGTGATTAATATGAATAAACTAACTAGAAAAACAGACATGATAATTTCTTTTCATTCTATTACATGGATGATCATTGTTTCAATGTCAAACAAAATTAAGCTTTGGCCTTAAAAAACTACATAGCAATCTTGGGATTCATTTAGGATGATAATTTTATGGGATTTGTTTGGCTGATGGTTCATTTTAAATAATGTCATGTGCATCTTTAATATCTTCTGAAAACCTTGATGACAAATATCGACACTAGGCTATGCTTTAATACTGTCAGATTTTTAATTTCAGAAAGTGTAAACATTGCCAAGTTTTGAAGGTCTGAACCAAGGATACTGACATAATTTTCAAAGGCATGGGTAATACCTCAGCACCTCCCTTCAACATAAAACCCAGAGGTCTGACACAAGCAAACCTCTCTATAATCCACTTCATGCATAACATTTCTGTCCCACATCCTTCTTGATTATTTGTGAACATAGCAAGTTGAGTTTTGTATATGAGGTTCAGGTAATGTATTTTATTGCTAATACTGTTTCACCTGTATTTAGTTCCAGTGACAAGGAAAACACTGCAGCCAATTGTCCTTATTACAGTCCCTGTGTATTTCTCCCCAGTGCACTTGCACAGGGGAAAGATGTGAGCATGGAGTGTACTTAACTGCCAGGCTGAATGGCTCTGTAATGTAGCTTCAGCATGGCATAAATTAAGCTGTCATTTTTTTGGCAGCAAGTGCAGAGAGGCGATTTTCCTGTACTGTAACATTTGAAACAACAATTTTCTGGCTCCAGTTGTAACTGACAGTTCTGTGTGATACATGCTCAACATTTGTGCTTCAGGGGCTGCAGCTGGAAAAAACCTTTGGAGTAAGGTATTGTCTTTATTAGCAAATCAAGCTTGCAGTCACAGAACACTAATATTTCCTAACTCTTTTCAAGGACCCTGTTGCACCCAAAAATATTGTACTTAAAATTTATTAGATTCCATCAAGGTATTTAACTGTGTTTCTTATATGCAAAACAGTATTTCTGATAATTACTTCAGACCTATTTTCATTAGGAAGATTGCTTACACAGAAGGAGCTGGCCATCGGCATTTCACTGGCAACCTGTACCAAGATGTCAGCTTGAAGGACAGCCAGGTTTGGAAATTATCTTGAAATGCTTGGCCAGATTCAGGCTGGTGAGGAAGGAGGATGCTGACAGTACTGGGGAAGGAGGGAAGCAGCCCTTTTCCAGCTTGCCACTTCCACAGACTCTGAACATGCCCTGCCAGAAGCAGTGGAGAAAGCCTCCTTTTGCTGGCAAGATGTAAGGGTATACAGAGTCATTTCACAGAGATGAGAGAGACCAGGAAATTGTTACCTGCATTAGTGAGAAGTTGCTTTATTGAAAGGGTGAATTTTGCAATGCTGTTTCAGAAGGGTGGTCACTTTTGACATCATTTTTTAAAGGTTCCAGAGACACATTCTGCTTTTTTTGGTACAATGGTGAAATCAAGAGAATTACACTAATTGTATAAGTCAAGGTAGGAATCAGCTCAGCATAGTATATGTCACTTATTGCTAAAAAATACAGTGCTCCTTAAGCATTCAGAAATTTTGACACCTGCATATTCCTTCACTGCTTCCAAACTGAATTATGGTTATGGCTGCTGGCAGGGTTCCTGGCAGCCCCTGCGAGCAGACTTCACTACATCCTGCCCCACACTCTTTGTTATCTATCTCCAACATTTGAGCCATGAAACTCACACTTTTAAGTCATTTCTTCAACATCTAAGTTCATGCTGGTGTTGATTTTGAGATCTGGCTCTTTAAAGCACTATCAAATCTAGAGATAAAAACTGCATAAAAATCCATGTTTTCTTTGTACCTCCTGTTCCCACCTTGTTTCCACACTTCAGTGAGTTTCTCAAAACTAAAGATTTGAATGGCCAGTTTCCACGGAATCAACAGCACTCTAGTGATGCTTTGGAAAGGATGGGCTTCAGCACCTCTATGCACAGGAGTATTTGTACTTTGCCTGTTTGGGTCAAAAGACGAGGAAAAAGGAGAAAATATGTTTTAAAACATTCATCAATGAGCTCAATTTATGGCATTGCTTCTGTCAAGGAAGAGATGTTACCTCTACTGATTTTTAAGTGAGATCTAAATACACTGCCGCCTTGTCATGCTTGATGTAGTTCGCTTTTGTGTTTGTGTTGTTTAAGATGTAGTAAGATGAATTGGCACCTGTCTTTTATTGTATAGACACTCGGTTTTATTGACATAATTAAGAGTCTGTAAGTTCTTTCATCACAGAGCCAGATTTTAGAAATTTAAAACTCAGCCACAGAAATAATTTTGGTAAAATTTTGCAGTCTCATTGCTTTAAAAATCCTATGTTTTCCTTTGTTCCCAAAAACCCAAATTTTGCTTTATCAGATGTATTCTATATCCAGTAAATCATGTGAGAGGTACAAAACTGGGCAGGGAGCACCTCTACCTCCTGAAGCCTGGAGAAGGCTCGTGCTGCTTAAACTTACAAAAGGCTTAGTGAATGAAGGCAGCATGATGCGCCCACTAGCGTTCTCTTTTTCATGTATGGAAAGTTTAGTTTTTTTCAGGAGATAATCTGATTTGGGATCTTTGGGCCTCTAAATTCTGATAAATTCTGATTCTATCTATGAATGGTTATATATTCTGTGCCTTAAATGATGAAAAACTTATTTTTCCATAGGTGTAAGACATACAATAGCACTTCCAAATTTGAGGTTCTGGAATGAGCCGCACATATAGGAATAACGGAATTCCAAGATTAACTGGGTTTTAGGTTGATCAAATAGGTTTGAACTGGAATAATTTTAATGGATGAGCGGTGCTTTTCTCAAAATGCACCAAGGGAACAGCCAAGCATGTACATTCTATGCATTGATACATATACAAACCCCTTCCAAAAGAAAAGTATGGATGATGCCCTCAGAAATAAAATCAACATGGGAACTTAGACTCCAGCAATATAAGCTTTGTATTCCAATGCATTGACTCTAGCTTTACTTGAATTTATTGCACTAATTAATATTTGTTCTTGCCTCTGAAATATGAACAAAATCTTTTAGCCCGATCTAGAATATCAGATTATGCTGCTGCTGCTTATATGGGAAGTTTTGATATAAATCTGTTTAATGCACAATCCTTTATATCATTAAATAGATAGACCTTTTTATAGCTCTGATTCTCAGGAATAATATTTCCAAAATTCCTGTTATGCATCCATTTCATTATTCTATTTTGTTTTAACTGGTATCTCTAACCTGGGAGTCAGTGTGGGCTGGTTTCAGCTGAATTGCCAAGTATCTGCTATTTTCCTCCATATGATCAGTGCTGCTGGGCTCTAGTATTACCATGTTTTGTCAATGTTAATGTCACAGCAAATGACGAAGATGCCCTTTGGCAGGAAACACTGCTAGCCCTTAATAATAAACAATTTTTACACCTCAAATGGCTTCTATACATAAGCAAGTTTAGTCAACCCCTGAACAGAACCTGTACCTTCTCATTACAGGGCAGAAGTAGTGAGAAAGCAATTCACCAAGCTGTAGGGTTTGCAATCACCCATATTTTCTGCTATGAGTAAATAACCTCAATTGATTTAATCATAAAAGAATAACAGGAAAACTACATTGATTTCCAAATCCCTAATGTGAACATCAGAATGTATTGACTAAGTAGCATGTAAAAAGGTTTTATCCATTTGTATGAACTGAAGAAATATCAATATTTGATCATTACTCTAACAAAAAATTACGACAATTTGCAGTCATCTCAAAATGGACTGAAGTTGCATTATGCAGTTCTATTGTTTAGTTTACAGGGTGAAAGTGATAATGCTCCCTTGTATTCATAGGCCAAGGAGAGAAAAATCCATATTTCAGGCAAGTGCACCTCCTATTTATTGTTATAGACTACTTATATAACCCTATAGAACTGGTAAATAATATAGAATTGTTTTTATTAAAGAAACCAGGTAGCAATAGAAGACATTAGTCCTATGACTGTGCTCACCACAACAATTGATCACTGCTACTCAAACCAACCTATGTCAAAATAGCAAAATAAGAATGTAACTGTTTTTTAAAAAATACGGCGCTTTCCTTGTAGAGATACCAAAAATATTTTGGCTCATATAATAACCTTAAATTGATCTTAATTTGCAGTGAAAGACTAAGGATCAGAATTTGCTTAAAAGTTCTAATAAAGTGATACTGCCTTGACAAAGCTAACTAATCCACTTAATTTGTTCTGTTGGCTTTTTTTTTTGGTTTTGGTTTTGTTTTTACATTTATGCTGGATATCAGGGTTGTAGTGCTCTTTAGTGCAGGTGGTCACCTGGAAACGAGAGCCAAAAGAGCTCTGTGGCCAGCCAGTTCTTTGCAAACAACTGCTAGAGAAGGAAAAATCCTAAACTGCACAGGTTGTGATGTCCTGTCCTGAAATTTTCTTTATGCTGTCAGAGACAAGTTTCTCATGGACTGAAAATCCTACAGTTTAGCACCAGCTTTTTTACTGGAAGATCTAATGGGCACAGCTACACCAGTGACACAGTGAGCTGGCAGAGGATCTCTCTGGTGGAAATTTGCTTCGTATCTACAGGAATCATTAGTGACACGTGTTTTAACATGCCACTAATGATTTCTCCCTTGGGGGAAGTGGAGTTGAAGTCACACACATGGGCACCATGCAGAGGAACCTCCCCGTGAGGCAGAGCCAGTGTCCTCCAGCAGCATGCACTGTACACAGGCACAGGGCACGCCTCGGACCAGTGCCCAGAGCAAACTTCATTGCCAGTAGAGCTATGAGACAGTCACAACATCCTAGACTTGAAGTGGCCTGTAGCAAATCAAACTCCTTCCCTCTCTGCACTTCACCAGTTTTTAGTGTAGGCATTCCTGCATCCCATCCTCATGATCAATTAAAGCTTCACCAGGGAATTTTGATGATCACTTAAGAGCCCAAGAAGATTTAGGAAGATTCAGGTGTAGCTAGAGCAAGCAAAAAGATGTAACAGCACACAAAATAGCCAGTAGAGGCTATTTCTTGAGGACACAAAATAATCAGTAGAAGTCATTCCAAGCCCCAAAGTTTCTGTGCTTTAGGAGCCATCAGAGAATGTGCTCCTCTACTACCACAATGAGCAGCTTGTTCTGCAAGACAAAATCTGCTGAAAATAGACAAATTTTAGGAGCAGGTTGACAATGCAGCTAATCTAAGATGAAAACCTTGAAGTTTGTGAAATAGGAAAAAAGCAAATGGGGAAGAATCTTTCAACCTATTTGGCACATCTAAACAAAAATGGAGAGGTAAGAAGAGAAACTGAGAAATTAAGTGAGCAAAGTCCTGTGAAGTGGCTGAATATGTACAAGAGTTGAAACATCTGGAAAAACTGCAAGTTCAGTTAGAACTCAGATTTGAAGCCCTTGAAGTCACAGGAAAGATTATAATTATTTTCATTGACTTTGAATTCACTTTTAAAACCTCTGCTCTACAGAAAAAGCATTGCAGCATTAATTAGGAACTTCAGGATCTAACATGGTTGGTATCTTTTAGCTGGACCATTGCAAGTACCTGTCATATGCTCTGTCATTTTTAAAACAGCATGGTTTTTCACAGATATGTGAAAATTGTCAGGACTCTATAAACTTTTTCAAGGATAAGACTATAGGTCTATTCATGAACAGGAGAAGGTTTTTTATTACAGTTCTGTTAGGAGAAAAAATGAGCATTACTTCAGTAGCAATATTCAACCTGCAGTTTTGTTTGTGATGTGGGTGCATATGCAGTGGACCAGAGAAAGGTCAATTGATTACACTTTAATAATGAGCAACTTTTAATGCAGTAGACACTTAAGGGGCTGCAAAATCAAGAAATCTCTGTTATTCTGTGTAGGTAAGAAAAAGATCTTGTTTTGGTGCTGTTTAATATTCTACACATAGTTAATCTAGAGCAAGACATAGTTATTATATTAATTTTTGATGGCAAAATAGTAGCTTGAAAGAAACATTGTATATGCTACCCTGTCATCTTTAGATATAGTAACTAAATGGAGTATATAATTGATGGTTGATACGCGTTGAAAGTTAAATAATAATAACCTTAATAATACTTTGTCGTTTGGCTATACAGATCTTAGCAAGCCAAAGTGTTTGCTGCTTTAGCTAATTTCTTGAGAGGAGCCATTCATGCCACATCCAGTTTTGGTCCTTCATCCCTGAAATTCATCTCAGTTTGGAGCAGAGTCTTATGATGGGCAAGTCAAGATAATTCTCCAGTAGTCATTGTGCAGATGAACTATTTGGAGATGGCTGTGCAGTTACTTACTCTCCATATGTCCTAATGTACTTCTGCCTGGAAGTACAGTAGCTTCTCTGCATGCATCACTGCAGAGGAGCACTAGTCCAGCTGAAATCACTTAGACAGGTGATTTCAGAGTGAGGCATGGCAGACAGTTTTCACAGCCAACATATGAATTGAACATTGGGCCCTCAAGAACAAATCAGGGATGTTTCCATGGTCAATGCCATAGTGAGAAGGAATGCCATTTCAGATGCCCAGTGACAAAAAACATGAAGTCATGCTGTGGATTAATTATCCACTGAAGGGGAAAATGCTCTCCATTGAAGCAGAAATATTTTTTTTAATCCCTTGCAAAGAAACCCAGAATAAGTTAAAAAAAATTCTGATGTAATTTCTGACCTCCACCACTAGACTACCACTGATTTAATATTATAGTCTTACTGGAGAAAAAATGAAGCATTGAGAAAGAATTTATCATATCCCTGTTTTAACTGGACCATCATACAGTGTATCAACTGGTATGTTATCACATATGAACTTTTGGAAGTTATGTTTTTGTAGCTCAGCTCCTAATCTGTTGAATATTAGGTAACAGATACTCTGGAGTTCTTTGAGATTTCTATATTAAAAATCCTTGGCAATGAAGTTTGATTGATCCATTACCAGATCCAAATTAAAATTCTAGGGAAAAAAATCCCTACTTATGTACATTTAGGTGTTACAAAGCTATTGTACTTTTTGTTAGATAAGAGTAATAAAGCATGCTAAAAGACTCTTACACTAATTTCCATGTTTGCTGCACTGTTTTAGTACTGTCATAAACCTGTTATAGCTCGAACAGAAATACAATCTGCAGCAGCATATTTTATTTCAAGTGTTAAAATAGAAAAGGCAAAACAGGAAGAACAGGGTAAGTTTTCAGGTTCTTTTCTAATTAGTTATTCTGAAATACCTGATCATTAATGCATTTCACTTTTTTCTTTTTTTTTTTTTTTCCAGAAACTATTTTGGCAGCTGGAACACCTCACATTTATTCTTGGACTCTGGCTGTGGGAGTTAGAGAGAGCAGCAGACTGCCGACAGGACTCATTGCTGTGTCTGAGCCAGTCTTTCCCACATCCTGATGTTCGGCTTTTTCCAAATGAGAATTTGCTTTTTAATTAACAGGCAAACAAACAAAGAAGAAGGCTGTTTGTTCTAGGACAAGGAGTGCCTGTTTGTCAGCATCCTAGGACAGCTGGTGCAGGGTGCAGAAGAAAGAATTTAATATGGAATTGAGTTTGTCTGCAGATACTGATCTCGTGGTGACACCCTCAGCAGAGCCTGTGGTCTGGCCTGGGGGAGCCTTTGGATTACAGGCTTTAGGCAGCACTTCCCACAGTGACATGGAAACTGCAAAGTCTCCAGTGGACTCTGCTCCACAGGCCAGGACACCTTCCTTCTGCCCTGCTAAAGGGTGGCATCTTCCCTGGTGAAGTGGGCCCAGCAGGTTCTGCTCTACTGCAGCTATTTGCAATTCAGCTTGGGAGCAGCAGAATTTCTTGGAAGACTGTCAGCAGCAGACCTGCAGGTGGTTATTGATCTAGACAAGACCTGCAGCACTGAAGCAATGTGGAGCCCCCCCATCCCAGGGACTGCGATATTCAAAAAGATGAACAAAAGAGTGTAGTTAAACCACCTCTCATCAGCTGACGACAAAAATCCTCTAAAGATGTGCTGATAGCAGAAATCTTCCCAAGATAATTACACTGCCTTATACTGTGTCAGCAGAGAATTGTGGTTTTCATCCAATTCAGAACTTCAGTATTCTGTGCTCTGTCAGCAAAAAATTCTCTCTAGAACCTCCACCTTCAATTTAGGATTTTTTCTCTGAAGCATTTAGGTGTGGCTCAAGCTCTCTTTTGGAAGGAGTCGTTTATGTAGAGTAAAACATCAGTTTACCTGAAGAAACATTCCATGTTTTAATTACATTTGAACATGACTCACTATGCACAAATTTGAAATAGTTAAACTGACTAATAGTTATCTTCAGTATTCATTCCTCAGCGCTATCTTGTGCTTCTGTTGTCTCTCTGAGAACGTGATATTGCCTAGAGACCTGGGGTGTAATTTTCACCGAGTTTGTTTAAAGCTACTGTAGTCTCCACACAGGTGATGAATGGGCCATGTGTCCTACAGGAGCACGTCAGCTATGAAGCAGCACATCACCAACCCGATCAGTGACAAAACACTTGCTAAGAATGCACCAGTTCAGACTGGAAAGGGCTGTATAGGGTTTTTCTCAGTTCTGGCCCCCTCTTACTTCCATCACAGCCATGTCAGCAGACGTGATGTCAATGTAACCCCGAGGTTTAAAATTTTAAGCACAATGTCACACTTACATTTATAGTGTTACATATTAAGTGCTAAAGCTAAAGCACTCACATTGCCATAAAAACTGCTAGCCTAGAATAAATACTCCCACAAGTCAAATAAACTAAACCAATAGAAAATATCTTGCCTCTAGCATAAATGCATCTGCATTACTAGTCTTGATATAAAACTTCCAAACGCATTGTTTATGTTGGCACCATGTCCTACACCTTATTTTTCTTGAATTCATGACTTTGAGGGCAGGATGCTCTTTGAAAAACTGCAATGTACTGCAAGCTCAAAACAGGAGAGTGGAGACAAATAAACAAAAAATGTGTGTGTTTCCTCCATAAGTGGTAACAGTCTGGAGAATCAATCTTCAGTGACTTATTATTAGCTGGTACACTGTTGAATAGCATCCCCTTATGCAAGCCTTTTCAATGACACTTTAAGTGAAAAACCAAAAAACAGTGATGAAACCCTCCTTTTACAAAGCTTCTAAGAGCAGATTTTCAGTTTACTAGTCATAATCATATGTAACTGTAAATTTAAGAAAATTCATACACATAATCTTCCTTTGGGGAAAAAAGTGCTGGTCTGAGTAAACGCAATTTGAAAATGTTTTCCCTCACTTTGCTTCTAGCCTTCATTCTATCCTGTTATAGGGAATACAACATAAAATCTTGTCTAGCAGCATTATTTATTTTAAAATAACACAGATCAAATAGGATCTCTTTTATTTGAGAGGCAAGTGACAGGATCTCTTGTTGCTTACTTGATGTGTGCTGCTTTTCCTCCTACCTGCTGTTTTCACTGGTTGTAAAAATTCATTCACAGCAAGGGAAACCATTGGCTTTACCTGTCTTTAATTTATGCGACATTTCAAATTGTGCCATCATTGCAGGTGTGGTCAGGCTTTGTTGAGGCTTCTTAAAAAAAAAAAAAAAAAAAACNTACCTGCTTGAGTCTGTCAAGAGCCCATTTGTATGCATGCAGCTAATGTGCTAGAAATAAAAGCCACAACCTGTCAAATAAACTCCTGCACCTGTATGAAGCAGTTAAATTGTTCCATCTACCATTATTCTCGGAGATCAAAGGGCCCTCACTGTGAGGGGCTCTGAAGAAATAAAGAAAATGATAGACCTACTTGTCCTTGAGCTAAAAAAGAAGGGGTGGGGGAAAGAAAGAAAAGTGGACCAGTTCAACTACCTGAAGGAGCTTTTGTTTGGCATGGGCACAACATGAACGCATTCTTTCACATTAAGACCCAAGAGGAAGAAATTCATTCACCCTTATTATAGTGACGTAGCTCTGGCATTGATGTGTTTTTAACCTTGAATAATTGTTGTCTCTAAAGCTCCAAACAAGTTTTATCCTGTCCACAGGTCAGTTTTGTTACAAAGGCCAATTAGTGGTGCTACCTTAGCCTGCAGCAAAAAGCCAAGTAATGGTGGGGCATGCCCCATCCAGAGGTGATGAATAGCCTGTAGAGCTATAATTTGAGAAGGGGGGGGGGCGGGCTTTGAAGCATTTACCTTACATGGAACTCCATTGTCACTGCAGGCTGTTTGATCTTTAAATAATTTACTTAATGATCTCACCATGGGAGCAATTGGCAGAGCAAGATTAGGTTGTAAGGGCCTAATGGACATGGGAAAACTTAAAATTACTAGAAGAGAGGTATGTACAGAACAGATTTTTTTTTCAGTGTGGATTCATGATTTATAAGGGGGGTAAGCTATAAATTATAGTATTTGCTTGATGTGTTCTGGCAGAGGAAACAGGAAGAAATTCTGTGTTTGGTGAATGTTTCAGGGAGTTTTAATCCTTATTCTTTTAATCTTTGTGGTTTTGTTTTGCTTCTCCTGGAAAAAAAAGGCAACCCAGGGAAATTATTGTTTTATAATAGGTTAATAGGTCAGCAATAAAAACCTTTGGCCACTGTGAATAGGCTGTTGTTAAAAGGTCATGGTTAGCATAATATTTCATTTTTGATAAATAAAGGGTTGGAAAGTCTGGGTCCAGAGCTTGTGAATGGGAAAAGTGTAGCATGACCCCTTTTATGCAGTAAATATTGTAAAATATGAATTATTAACTCACTTTGTGATCACACTTGAAAAGTATGTATCATTTTGTGGATACAGGATTTAGGATATTCTACAGTATCCTGAAAATAAAGCATTAGTCACCAAGGCCCCCTTTAATTACTTGCAAATAACAATTGTTCATTCCTGTGATATTATACTCATTTACACACAGAATACTAAAAATACAAAGGGAAAGTTAATTAGACCTATGGAAGAATTGTAGAAATTTTAATATTAATAACTGTTTAATCATTTAATATCTGCCTTTGTAGATGGACAGCTTTATGTGAAACTAAAAATAGCCTTATGAAGTGTATATGCCTAATATACGCAATTTCTAAGCCTCTTTATTTTAGGTAATCAAGAGTAAGCACTTAAAATGTCTGTACAAATACAACTAAAATATTTATATAAATGCAACTAAAAAGGGCAACATTCTAATCTGAATTGTGCATATTAGTATCTTTTTGAAAATTTCTTACAAGATGAGCAATTCCTGACCCCGAGTCTGGAAGCAAACAACAGTGTCTTTTATTGGCTTGGATTTATGTATGACTTTACTGCTAAAGCTGATCTCACATCCTTTGAGAAAATTTGAAAATTTGAATCATCATTTCTTCAAAGTTCCTGCATTTTCTAGTGTTCTTTCTCTTTTTTTTTTTTTCCAGTCCTATCTTTCCCCTTCCAAACCATACACTGAAAATAGAGAGGATTATGACTCAGTAAATTTCACTGGACTATATGGAAAAAAGATGACCTGTGAGGAGGGTTGAAAATAGAAAAAAACCCACCACCCTGCAGTTTTACAAAAATATTTCAAAGAAGCATCATTGTCTGCAATATGTTCTGCAATAGAAGAGGTCTACTGGGACAGAGCTGGAGTGTTTAAAGCCGTTGCCTGACACAGTTCACTGACAAGTGCCTTCACTGAAGATCTGAGCTCTGCTCTTACCACTGTTTGCTTAAAATTGGGATTTTTGTGGCAGTAACTCTGGAAGCATGTTATTGAAAAAATGTTACAAGCTCAAGATGTCAGATGCCAATGACAACTGTGCAAGTCCCTGTCCATCTGCTTCTAATGAGAGCTTTGACCTCATGGACTTCGTGTAGGTTGTCTTGTAGGTTGACCCTCCTTTTTTCTTGAATTTTGGATGAACAGTCTAACAAAGAGTTTGATGCTGTTGAGAACACCTTGATGAAAATAAAAGTATAGGAGTTAGTTGAGGTCCTGAAAGAGGTCTGTCAGTATTGTCCTGTCCTCAAACTTGACACATTCCAGGTGGGTTTGGAAGAAAAGAAAGAAAAATCAGAATTGATGCCACAGCCGTGTAAGTGAGAAAATACTCCTGATTACTTAAAAAATAATGAAATTACAGCATTGGTGGAAATGTAGTGTAGACTGTTAACTTTGTTCATTTACATTCAAAAACAATTGGTATTTAGGTTTGAGAAAGTTCTTTTCCATTGCGGACACAGATGGTAATATAAGCACGTCAGTTTTACAGTCCCCTCTTCTATTTAATTCATTGCCTATTTGATAAAAGATACACCCCAACCTAAGGGCAAAACCTCAGGGATATTTAGTTTGGATATCAGAAAAATGTTCTGCCTGCAGAGGGTGTTTGGGTATTGGAACAAGCTCCCCAGGAAAGTGGTCACAGCATCAGCCTGGCAGAGTCCAAGCAGTGTTTGGACAACACTCTCTGGTACCTGGTGTGATTCTTGGGTGTCCTGTGCAGGGACAGGAGCTGGACTTGGTGATCCTTGTGGGTCCCTTTCAACTCAGGTTGTGCTATAATTCCATAAAAAATAAAGCCATAATTTAAAAGTTTTTATGAGTAATGTTTAATGGTTAGTATTAATTAATTGTTCTAAAACTGGACTTATGCATTTAGCAAGTACAATCATGTATTTTTAGACTTTTTATATACATTTCTAATGTATTTCAATTATGCATGGTGTTATGTCCCACTCTTCCTAGTACACCACCAAACTTTTTTCTGTCAAATGGACTAAATAAATATTAAATAATTATGAATTTTTTTTGAGCAGTAATGGGTAGGTGTCCTGAGTTGAAATCAATATATTGAATGTACTGATATTATCTACCTATATATATATAAAATATTATATCTATATACATACACATCCTGGAATGTAGAAATGAAAGGCTGGAGGATTACAATATAAGGAAACTCTGGGTAAACACAAACACTTGTTGATACAAGACTGGGACACAACCTTAGACATGCATAAACTGATAGACTCTCTTTGAAGCAAGTAGGAGTTTTGCAGACTTATGTAGCTGCCAAGCTTTGTATAACAGTGGGTGAAATTTTATTCAGTTGAGTTAATGAAATGTTTGCCTATGTGCAAAAAATGTATTCATGACAACTTTAAATAGTTGTGTGGCTTTAGTCATAATGAGAGGCATCACCAGACATCCTTCATGACGGATATCCTCTGGATTTGGAAAAAAGGCAGTCTGGTAAGCTTAACAAACACTAACAAACCATGACAGCATACCTGAGGTGGAAGATTTCCTCCAGGGGCAAAAAGGGTAGATCAGACTCAATAGATCAGCCAACATTTGGCCTCTTCACTGAATCTGCCAATTAGTGCAGAGCATTATGGCATGTTTGTGTTGTGGCAGCTAGAGAAAGAGACCTGCCAAACTCATTCTATACAGAACCCCAAACATCCATTAGATGCAAGATGCTTTTCATCCTGATGAGTTGGCTTCAGTTCAAACTAATGGCCAACTGATGAGAAAGTTCATTAACTCTGAAGCATTCAGTCCCTCAGGAGGTGTAAACTAAAAAGTGGGGTCCTACAGATATACACAACATAACAAAAATGATGTTAAAATATTGAAATTACAAAGCCAAACACTTTAATGGTCAGGAATGGGGGAATTAAATTCACTCCTCAAATTTTCATGTTGTCTGCTTTTGCACATGCACTAATGCAGTCTTTAATTACAGTCTGTCATTTCTATTTTTTCCCATGTGTATTGGAAGGCCACAAATCCTCAGTAACAACCTCTTCCATTGAACGTGGTAAGTGAATGAGATGTTGCTATTTCTCATTCAGGACCCATGCTCTTTCATTGCTGCATATCTGGTTTATGATATCAGTCCAATAGACACTGTTTGAAAGCTGAAGGTGTGGAGAAGTGTGACTCTACTAAAACTAGCAACATTTACTGAAGACAATCACACAGAGAAAAAGAAATATCATGATGTTTTCTCCTTCCCTTCAAATCTTCTAGCTGTATATTATCAGATACTGAGGAGCACTTGCTGAAGTCCACTTGCTTTTCAGTTGTGTTTCTCCAGAGCTCTATTCCCACTTATTTAGCAATACAACTGTTAGATGGGTTCAAGAAAATATAGGGAAACCAGAATCCTGAAAACAGCCATATCTTTTGGAAATCCTTCTCTTTAACTGTTATGTGTCAGTAGCCAAGAGTCTAAAACTCAGGGATATTGTCTTCTTGCACACAGTCTAGTGGTGATTGAAAAAAATCTCTGAAATTACTTCCATAGCCAGCAGAGTTAAAACAGTAAGGTTGGGAACTTGTGGAAATTAATTCCTTGTGAGACACAGAGATACAGAAATAAACATTTGGCTAATCTGGAAAAAAACTTGGGTTGTGCAAAAATTTATCATTTATATTTACATTTTTTCTTCACCTTAGAAGTGCATTTGTGTGATCAAAGGTGTGCATATAAGAGAGGGATGTGCAGAAGTACAACGTACAGCAAGACAGCACTACGTAAAGGTAACACAACTCTTGGAAATTCATGGCAGCTGCAAGAGCAACCTGCTGTTTCTTCTTAAACTGTCAGAAGTAACATGGCATACATGGAATTATCCATCCATAGCTGCTATGCAAAATGTAGCAACAAGAAAAGATTGTAAATAGACCAATATTTACAGACAGCAGATTCTGTGATTCTGTTCCTAGCCTCTGCCTTGTCTCTGCTTTGCTTTATCTAAGGTTTGAATAAAACAAACCTAGCTAGGTTTGTTAAGAGCTAGGACAATCTCTTTGGTCAAGACATTCTACCCAGCCTTAATGAACTGATCCTTTTGTCCTAGATTCAAGATAAAAGAAATCCTTCCTACTTGGATGTGGATATAAGTGTCAAGGGCTACTTTATCCATAATACAGAGAAGATATGCACTTTTTCAGGGCACAGGCAGCACTGCAGACAGCATCCACGCATTCAACCTAAAAGACAGAAGAAAAGGAGATGGAGATGAAGATAAGAGGAGCAGATCATCAATACTTGGTTGTAACTGACTACCCTGTAACTCCTATCCCAGGTTAAGCTCATCCCACCAGATCACTCTTCTGCCTGAGGCAATGCAAACTGTGTATGCATTTCTCAACTCCTACATGTAACTGAAATACAGATTTGACTGCTCACTTCATAAACCTTCTCTGCCATGCAAATATGTCATTCTCTAACCTTTGGGTTCTCTTCATCTCTATTTTCACATGTATATATTTTTTGCCTTATCAGTGAACTATATTTTCATGTTATTTGACCAAACACAAAGTACCTGAAAGTCACCAGACACATGACAGCTTTGTCTTTAAGCTTTAAGGGATATTTTTAGAGTTTGTAAAAGAAATCTAAAATTTATTAGAAATCAAAGACAAATGTCTCTCTCTGTTGCAAAAGTTTAGTAAAACATAAGGATTTTACCATGTGGGAAATACAGTGGTTTAAAATTCAGGCTTATTTATGTTTTCCAATTGTCTACAAGGTAGTTAGTAGTTTCCAGAGTTAAGTTCCCAAAATTCTAAAGATATTTTTTCTAGATTACATTAATAAGGCAAATATTCACTGATATGTGAATATTTGCTTGTGGATGGACACCATTAGGCATAATAAGGTCCTGACCAGTAAAACGTATTATGATGATGATGATGTTCTGTTTTAATCTTTTTATCCTGATCCAATTTAAGTCCATATGAGTATAATTTTTTCAGCTCAGCATTTTTTATATCTTCCTGTCTTTTTCTTGTCTCTAGAAATGCCACACAATGATTTTTTTTCCTTATATCTTGTTCAGTGTAAGAGAAAGCATCTGAAATGTGATCAGTTTTGCACCACATTCAATGACAGTTTAAACTAAATTTTTATCCTGACATAAGAAGTGTCACAGTGTGGGATGTACCCTCTTGTGGGCAAAGAGAATTTTACAGTCATCCCTGTCTTATGCAGACTCCAGCTTGGTTTCATTTGGGCTCTCTTCGTGATAAAAACATCACACCAATATTCAGGGCTTAAGATAGCATTTTCAAACTGGTTTCTAAAACTGCTCCCATTGAGCAACATTGAAGGAATCCATACAAGATCTGATGAAACAAAATGCAGTGCAAGAACTTATGGATCTTCTAGGTTACTGGCCAAAAGCTTTTAGAGAGTTCTTTGATGGGATAGCATAATAAGTATATTATATATGTTATGTTATGTTATGTTATGTTATGTTATGTTATGTTATGTTATGTTATGTTATGTTATGTTATGTTATAGTATAGCATAGCATAGCATAGCATAGCATAGAATAGCATAGCATAGCATAGCATAGCATAGCATAGCATAGCATAGCATAGTATAGTATAGTATAGTATAGTATAGTATAGTATAGTATAGTATAGTATAGTAAGGGGTGTTTTGCTGGGCATTAGCCAGAGAGATGAAGCTGCTGAGGGATCTTCAGCTTCCCTGATAGTCCTGTCTCCCAACAGCAATGCCCAGCTTGGACTCTAACTCCACATCCCATCATGTCCACATCCCACCATTGCACAGAGCTCCAATCTCACTGTGTAGAGCCTCCACCCCATTTCATGAAGCCCTGATCCCACCAGGTAATACTGAGCAGGAAGGTGCTTTTTGTTCTGTGATCCAGTGCCGCAAAATGCTCCCCTGTCCCTCAGTGGGTGAGAGGTGATGCTGTTCCCACGTGGGTCCTACTGGATCTCTCCCATCACCTGGACAGTGAGAGAATAGGCAAGTCCTACTATATCATACCTGTTAGTAGAGATGTCTGCCTTGAACTGCAGAATCTTCAATTGTTCTGCATCATGCTCCAACATATACTTACTGTAAGATACATTGTATTAAAAAGTAATTTGCATTTTTCATTCTTCTATGTTACAAAAAGAGGTAATTTGAACATAGATAGTTAAGTATGTTTTCCAAATTCTAATAATCTGCTTCCCTAAATTAAATCATGCAGTTAATACTATTTCCATAAATCTTCTTTAATTTATGCTGCAACTGCTTATCATTTTATTTTTAAGCTGCTAAATTTCATGATCTTAAATGAGTCATCTCTCCTTCATTGAAGGTACCTTTTAAAATATGAAAATATTTAGATTAATTTCATAATATTTGTACTAAATCTAAGAAAAATAGATATGGACTCTTAATCAAGTTTGATTAAACACAGCTATATATTTTTTCATTAATTTAAATTTATGCTGACATTATCTTGATTGAGCTGAAACATCAGACTAAATAAAAACAACCCCAGTGTAAGATTTTAATGAATTTGAGATAAGCATAAATATAGTCTGTACTTTTCAGCTTCTTCTTTATTATAAATGTTTTCAGCTGACCTAGCTAAAATCTCACAGATGCCCAAAATCACAGAGTAGATGAGGCTGGAAGGCACCTCTGGGGATTGTCTAGTCCAATACCCTGCTCAGAGTAGGGTCATCCAAAGAACATTACCCAGGATCTTGCTAAGTTGGGTTGTGGATACCACATTTGAAGGACAAAAAATGCACAACCTCTCTGGAAAACCTGTTTCAGTGTTCAACCAGACTAGCAGTAAAAATTTTTTATCTTGTGATCAAGTCAAATACTAATTAATCTTACTTGTAAACAATGGGAATAAAACCTTAACATCAATTTTAGAAAGTGTTGACATTACCCAAATATTAATGTGTTAGGAAATATGTGCAGTTAAATAATGCAGACTTGTTCAAAATTATAAAGTAAGAAACTTTATGAAAAATCAGACTATGAGGATCTTAGATTGGGCTCTTAATATCAGAGCCTTTATCTTTTATAAATACTTATTTCTCATTTGTAACACAGAAAAAAGTTAATTTGCTTCACAGGAGCTCTGACAAATTCAGTCATTTGTGATGCAGTCAAATATTGCAGTGAGGAGTACAACAAAAGGAGAAAAACAAGAGAGTATTAACAGTATTGTATTCCTTGTTCTGAATACAAGGAATACAATAAACATGTCATAAGGCCACATGCTGAATAGAGATGAAATTTAATGCTGAATAGAGACGAAATGTAATGCTGAATAGGGCTTTGTTAAGTAAGCATTGTCCATCCTGTGTCTTGAAAGAGACAGAAGGTTGGTGACAGATACAGTGTATGATCATATAATTAATCATTGTTTTTTAGCAGAGATATTAAAATGATCCAAATAAGGATTCCATGGGAACTGCCTAACTTCAAATGTTTAAGTTGATGGTCTTAACATATATACAATTATTTATTCTGTGTACATTAGCATATTTAAATATAACATCATTCTCAAAAAGACTGCCATTAATAAAAAATCCCCACAACAGGATCATGCTAATAAACCCTAATCTCTCTATGTGTCTGTGATTTTTAGGAAATGTTATGTTTAGAGGCGTTTTATTTTCTGTTCTACATTGTGAGTCTGATGTCATTTAAATACATAAGAGCCCTATTGTTCTGTCATTTATGCCCCGTGCACTCCTGCTTTTAGCATGATTAAATAAAAGAGACACATACCAAAGCTTTCTCGTTTGAATAATGCAACATCAATATTTTACATCTTGGGCTGCATTTCAATTTTTTCTTTAGCAAGGTGAACACTTGAAAAGGAAGCAACCATTGCTTGCAAAAGTGACAATTAAGTTACATTCTCTTCCAAAAGAGATTTGTGTCTCAAAAAATACACATTATTGAGTAGTTGTCATTCTGTTGTAAACCAGTTCTCCAACTGATGGGTTTTTATTCTCCAGTAGCATAAGTAAAGCAATAATGTATTTACATAGCAGTCCCATTCTTAACATTTCCAATATGTTTATTCAATGGATAGAGTCTTCTTTCACCTGCAGTAAGGAGAAGCAACACTTATGATAGATGCACCTGAGCAGACCTAGTGCACTGCACAACACAGGGAATGGAGAGTCTCAGACCCATGTTGTGCAAATCACAGATGTTCATGTTAAGGTTAGATTCAGCTGTGTATATTTTCATTTTGGTTCTTCAGTCTATAGGAGTTAACACACTTTGAATCTTCAACAACAGCAGCATTTGGGTGCCTTCTCTTGGGATTGGCTCCTCTGTATGTAGAAGAGTTGTTATTGTAAAGATCCACCCTACAGTCATTTCACGAGGTGACCAAGCCCTACTCTTTAACAGGAGGTGTCTTCTTCTGAGGTGCACACAGCCTCACTGTGCCCTGTCACTAGCCTTTGGAGGAGCTGCTTTCACGAATTTGTCTGGCTTTCCCCAAAGGAAGCATCTCCAGCTGAGTCTGTAGCTACAACTTCACCATTTCCATGAAGTGTACCCTTCCACAATGCCTTCTCTGCCCCCAGACATAGTGTTGAGAGCTGCATGTTTCTCGTTTGCATTGTAATTAATTCATTGTTATATTCAAACTATTGGGTTTGTGGATATTTACCAGTAAGCCAAAAGGGAGTTTCAGGGACACCAAACATGCTGAGATATACTTCCGAAATACTGGCCCAATCTCAAGCATGCAATGAGACACAATTGGTTTCCTTTTGAGAAACTCCATTAATTCCCACCAGATACATAATTTTATGCACACATAACAGTACTTGACAAGACAAGCCCTATAATATAACAACATTCTGCCACTGTTTTGCCTCAGAAGCCTTCAAACCCACAGATTAAGGTGCTCACACTTTAGGTGACTTCTCACATTTTTGTAGTTTGACTTGAAAATAAATATTTGCTTTGTTAAGTTTCCCCTTCATCAGCATAACATTTTTACACAACAATTTTATAGTTCTTTTCCAGAATAATGAAATAATGCTTGCTCTATATGTTCATTTCTTCAAATAATTTCTTCAAATTACTTTAGTAGTTTTTGCAGAAAGTTCATTGTGTTTTTCTAATACTGTCTGAAAAGTACAGGCTATGACAAGCTACCTGAGTGATAAGTTGGTGCTTGTTTGTCAAAGCTGAAAAATAGTGAAACAAAAGCTGTAAAATGCCAATATAGTTTATAGGGACAAAAACTGGATAAGATCTTTGTAATAAGCAATTTGGGCCATTTCATTAATAACATGGTATTTGCAATGACTCATTCTTACCTCTGTCATAAAGCAGCTAAAATGTTGGAACTGAGCAGGCTCATTATGCAGTATCTAATATTTCACACTTAGCATCCAATCTTTAATTTTGGTTTTGTTATTCAGGCACACTTGTTGAGATGATAAAACTGATTTCTGATTTATATATATACATGTGTGTGTGTGTGTGTGTAAATAAATATAAACCAACTCTTATTTACTTCAGCCGAGTTCACTTTTACAAGAATTCATGGGCATAACTTAGTGAAAGTTGCAAAGAGTCCAAAAGAAAAATAAATTACACTGCACGTTTTACACATTCAAAGCATTTCAGTTCATGACCATTCAGCTGGTGCTGTAGGGTTATAAAATACATATGATGACTTCTTAGGTTCATGGGATACCATCAAGACCCATGAAATTCTGAAATTCCCTTTCATTGTCCAGGGTCAGCACTTTTTTATTTTTGCCCTCTCACCTCTTTCGTATTGTCTGCAGTTAACAGTAAAACAGAAACAAATACAGAGTATATATGTAACTATAACTCGTCAAATATGGCTGTCTCCTACTGCCTAGCTGTCACGAGGCATTGATAAATATGTATATATACTCGAGACTATACTTTATTTCAGTTGGTTCTATTGTCAGTCTTTCGCATTACAGAGCCAGGAATCCTTGAAGTTAAATGTCCAGTCTTTTGAAACATAGAATAAAAGATGTTTAAATACTTTTCCTTTTAGTGAAGTGTTTTAACACCTCTTATATTACTCAGAGAAATGAATTGCTTGGGAATGAGGTTAATGCTTTACAAAAACCTGCTTTTAAAAACCCTATAAGAGGGGTCAAAGACCAGGAAATGCTCTCACTATAATTCTCATTTTCAGCTGAATTGGCCATGGCAACTGCACTAAGAATGCGAGTTTGAATTTCATTATGTTCCAGAAACCTGTAACTTTGCATTAGAATGATTCATGCAATAACAGAAGGGAATTGCAAGCATTTTTGATGCAGCATACATTAATTTATAATTTAATAAATTAGTATTGTAAATTTAGTAGCTACTTTCAAGTACAACAAAATGTTCATTTGATAGTTACTAAATGCATCCCTTTGCATTTTACCTGTAAAATTCTCTGTGTTTGGTGACAGGTTAAATGTATTTTATACACTATACACAGGGAGCCAACATGTGTCTTTGTAATACCACAGCAGCCATAGCAATTTTAGCAGCTTTCTTATTATTTTAAGCCGTTCCCATTGTCTTCTAAAGAACATAAGTAGAAGCCGAAAACTTAAGGCAACCAAATTCAATAAGCTATTATAAAAAAATATATTGTATTGTTGCTTAACAAGTGACCATGTGACCCAACATGATAGTGCCTTTTTCCTTAACTATATCTTTGTAGATCCAATAGTAAGCCATTTCTCAAACAAAACTTTTGTTAATTGAAATGGAAGTTTCTCTGAATGTTGTCACAGCACTGGTCTTTTAGGTATTTCCTTTTGTTTAATCATAACAATTCTCTAAATCAGCAGTTTGGGTTTTTTTTATTATTATTATGAGAGCTTTCAAGAACACACTTGATTTTTTGAGAAACGACAAGGGTACACCTCTTTAGTTAACTCTCTTCCCTTACCAGCAGCATAAGGAACTCATTGCAAAGCAGTAAGGCGACGCTCAGGAGTGGGAGGATAAGAATAAAAAGATATCTTACAATTTTGGAAGCAAAATTATGTATTTCTGCAATGCTTGAGATGCTGATATGTCTCAAGCACATCCATAGTATTGATAGTATTATGGATGGGTCCATGTGCACAGCTACTTTCAGCAAAATTGTAGTTTACCATACCTTACAAGTTTCTAAGTACACTGCAGGGAATTTCAAAGGCTGAGTTTTTATCCCCAGAAAGCTGTGAAATCATTGCCACGCTGCTGCTCCTCTGCCTGCAAGCTTGGAATAGCCTTCCGCTTTTTCCAGCTCAGTGTGATGATCGGAATACCTCCTCCTGCTGGAATTCACCCAGGTTTTTGCAGCTGGTCTGCAGCAACCTATTATCTCAGCCAGACAAATGACAGTGAGAGAAACAGAACTTAATATCACCTGGAAATTCTGCAAACAAGTTATGTGTTTACTAAGGTTAACTGGGATTTGTAGCAGTTGAACTGTGCAAGCAATAGAAGGCAGCTTGTGCTGGATCTGCAGAGGTCAGATGGAATGTAGAGATAGATCAAACTATGATCTCCATCCCACATGTCCAGGAGTGATTTTAGTCTCCAGCCATGTCACCACCAGTCACAAGTTTTGCTGAGAAAATATATCCTATTAATACTTGTGCCCTCTAGTATTCCATTCCCAGACTAATGTTATACCAACTGTTTGCATGGCTAGACCTGGAGGCAAATGTGATTGATTTCCCTATCAAAGGTGTCCTCTATCAGGGACACACCAGGTAGAAGTGGCAAATTTGGCTGAGTCTGACACTCCTGGCCAAATGCTCTCTGTTAGGCCCCCACTATTCGTTCTTGGAGATATGGGTTCCGAACAATTCCTGATGCTAAGGTAGCAAAAATGGCCCATTTAAATCAGGGATGTGCAGCCTGTTCTCTTAGTGAGAGTCAGTGAGATTTACAGGAAAAAGGCAGATCAGACAATATCCTTTATCTCCTAGGTACAAATCACATACACTACTTGATAATAAAGAGCCAACTTTGCTGCTCCTTTTTGAATTTGTTAAAATATCCTGGAGTATATTATTAGAGCCACTGAACTGTATCCAAAAGCAGCTACAGGTAAAGAGAAGTATGGATTGTGTGGGAAATACTTTCTTTCAGGGAGTCTAGTTTATACAATTTATGGCTGTTTAGCAGAAACTTTATCTAGGGAATCAAGTGGTCTGAAACCAACCTTCTCTCTCCCCAAGGGGCATTTACGCAGTCCAAGACATGTTTTCTTGGGAGAGATGTTTTCATACTAGATGTTCTTCAGAAGAGCCTTGCTTCACTGGAATAGGCTTCTGCTGTGGCACAACACTTTCTCTCTTGTGTTCAAGGTACACTGGCAGCAGCATTTATTTGCTAACCTCTGAGGCCATTAGCCTAATGGCCAACGCAGGGCAAAACTTCTTTGTATAAATAGTGTCTGGTACTAGAGAATTAGCTAAACTTTCTATGTGGTCTGGTAACACTGAAAATGAGTTAGTGTTTCAGAGATTTTGAATGGTATTTTTATTAGGATAAATTAAGGTTATAAATATCAATATTACTTAAAATTATATTAACACAGCATACCAATTCTTAGAGATTTGTAGAAAAAGAAGGCAATTTGAGCCAATCTAGGACAATCTGGTTCTCATTTATGGACACACATTCAACTCCTGTGTTTTCAATTTCTCATTGTGATGATTTTGCACAAGATCAAACAACATCTTCCTTCAGATTTTTCTTTCAGACTACTTTATTCTTTGGAAACAGAACAGAAAGAGAAGTAATAACACTGATGTTAGTGCTTTTCTCTTTCACCTGATCTCTGCAAAAGTCAGAAAGGATGATAAAGAATTATGAATGCACATGTAACATTGAGAGGCCCCAAGCGTGGTCTCAGCATTTTTCATGGAAACTCAAAGCAGATGTATCTAGTGGACTTCTGATTTGCAACCATCCTCTGCTCTTGTTGTGTTTGATAAGTGTTGGGAAAAAAATGGCTGAAAAATCAAAGGCAGAAAGATATTCTGTAAAGTGGTAATATCTAAAAGCCTGGTGTTGTAAATGTTCTGTTTGGAGCGCCCTTTGAAGTGGCATGGAATGCACAGGATACCTGCCTATTCATTTAGCCACTGATAAGGTCCTAATTAGCACAGCACTCAGAACCTCCCAAATAGTGAAGTATAGAGGTAACTATGACTTTTACTTCCTTCCTTTGCAGCTGTAAGTGAAACAGCTTTTAGGGATTTTGCTTTTTACCAATGTGTGTGTTTGGTGTACTTGTAAATACCTCACTAAGTGAAAAAAAAAATAAATAGATCAACAGTCACAGAAGGAAAACCTGTTTTTATTGCTGGGAAGTCATGGATTCAGTACTGATCTGAGTCATGCACGGGAATTTCTGTGGGTTTAGGTCAAGCTTCACTTACAAACTCTGGCCTACAGGCTAACACTCTCTTCAGTTCTGTGCAACACAGCAGGCAGAGTGAGTAATGATTGCTTCTCTGTCCAGGACTGGACCATCAGACCCTTAAATCCTAAAGTTTATTCCAGTGGAAATGTTCCAGTGCACGGAAGTGCCTCCTGAAAGCAGAACTGCAGGATCAGGCCCTTCAATTTTAAAAAATGACATTTAATATGGACAGACAAAGGCACTGGAGAAGAACACAGTGACTCTCAGTATACCTGGAGGAGGGATAGTAGAACAAAATAAGCTTTTCTTTAACCACAACAGCAATCTTCTAACAGCAGCACCCACTCAAAAGCATAGAACTCAGAGGTTGATAATCATCTTTCAGTTCAGGTTATTGCATGCAATTTTTCACATTCATTCAGTTTTCTTCATACAGCTCTTAGTAAAGTAACTCCTTTAACAATAAAAGCTTTTATGGCAGCCCATTACACAGGAGAACTAACCACTCCTAGTTTTTTTATTGGCTTCTTGGAATATTTATAGCAGTCTTTGTTCTCTTTGCAAGCTTATGCATTTGGGTGTGTACGAAGATTTTCTATTTTTTTTTTTACTTTGGCAATTGGTTTTGACAGCGAAGTACATATATTTTTACATCTGTAAGGCTTTAAACTTTTATATTTATTTTCTTTTATATATTATTATTGGCATCAAAGCCAACATTCAGTCTACTTTTACTGTAGAATTTTCAGGTTGCCACCACGCTACCTCTTGATAAACTGGTTACACTCTTCACACAAAGAAATTATGAAATTTGACTCCATACTAACAAATTAAAGAATTTGCATGGTGTCTAAAAGGACAGATTAAATTTCTACTCCAATAATTTGAGAGAAAAACCTCATGTTAAAACAATAGATTAGCATTCTTGCAGGAATCACCTCAGCAGTAACTCAAACTGCCCCATGACTTGTTTCTCATAGCATTTTGGACTCATCACATTCCCACAGCTTTTGATAAAGCTTACATAGAGCAAAAAATGGTCCCAAATAGAATCTGGCTTTGAATATCTCTATCCTGGTTTTCAAAGTTTTTAATTCAATTTTATATTCTTTCTTTCACACACAACAATCTTTTATTGTTTCCATCATCTTCATGAAAATCATATTGAATATTGTAATCGATGGAGGAATTCAAGATGTATATATATGGCTTTTCTTTCTTTTCCAATATAATGAAAGAAGAAATTGTACTAACCAGACTGATTGAACCGTTGGAATTAGAAGGAGAATTATTTTCTCATTTGTCATGTCCAGTTCAGAAAATAATCATTGTAATAAAAGCTAAAGCAATGCAAATAATAAATAGTAATATTAATCATCTAGCAAATACCTTCTTGAATTTATTGTGCACATATTTATGGAATAGATAATAAACAATAGAAAAGATCCCTTTTTGATCGTAAAATTATTAAATAATTATTATTGAAGATAAATAAATGTTCAAATTCCTGATGTGAAGTGAGGTTTTTATAGTGTTCTTAATAAATACAAGAATGTTGTAATAAAGACACTTTCTGTGGTATCTTTCACAAAGACTTATTTCCCTGGAGTTTGCTGCTGCTGGAATGCTCCTAGGTAGATGGAATCTTAATTTTCATATTATTATCTTAGCTTTTTATTGGCTTATTATCTAATAATACAAAGCAAGTTATTTGGATCTTGATAATGTATAAAATAAGTTTTATTGTGTTAACTTGGGGAAGTTTCTATTAATGGCTTTCTTAGGTGGGTATATCACCCCCACCCTGGAGCCATAAAAATGCCCCATTCCACTGTAGAGACTGGTGGGTTTTTTATGGGTGAATGGTGCCCATGGTGTTATCCCTAAATTTGGATTTGGGAAGGCCCCACAGGCTCACTCAGGGCAGTCCTCATCCTTTCAGTCCATTTCTTGAGCTCCTCCTCTCCCTCTCATTTCCTATTCCCTGAGAAGGGAGACCAGGCTTTTAGTGACAATCTTCACCTCCTACAAGCCCAGCGAGAGCTCTGGCTCCATGGGCTTGTGGGTCAGGTCCAGCAGCTCTTCCTGCCACGGGGCTGAATCTGGGAAAAGACCTCGTGTGACCCCCCGAGCTACTCCCACTACTTGCAAAGAGATGGAGTCCAAAGAAAACGGAGTCAGCAAGGACTAAGCATCTTCACTGGCCTATTTCACCTACCAGCAGGTCACAGCTCCAGTGGAAAGCTTTTTGTCCCTCTTTTGAAACACGTCTCTTAGGCTTCAACCAAACCTGGCCATCACAAGACAGCAGCTGCCCCTGAGCTATAAGAAAGGGTGCAGAGTGGAAGTAACTTTGGTGATGTAAGTCACTTCATCAGGTTTTGCTTGGAAACCACTCTTGGGTTTTCCTGGAATAATTTTTCTCTTATTTTATATTTACATATATATCTATGTACACAAACAATGGGATGGGAATGTTGGAGCAGCTGATTAGAAGCTTTATTCCATCAACAACCATCAGTCTCATTTTACAGAACCAAGCAAGGCAGATGGAACTGCTTCAGCTGCTAGCACAGAAGATAAAGTTTTCTTTGTTACAAAGTCTTTTAACAGCTTTCTAGACAATAGCATATGATTAAAAGTTGACAAGTTCTTGCTCAGGCCAATTAATAAAGCTTCACGTACATCTTGCTTTGAACAATGCTTGCTTGTAATAGCTTGAAACAATGGATAAAGCTTCATTATTAAGCTTACATGTTTCTACTATCTTGCTTAACATATTTTCCTGAGACTTATCTCTACACAGCTCACAGCCCTATTGTTTCTTGTCCTGGCATCTTCAGCATTCTTGCATTTCTCCATCCTGAGATTTGCTTTCACACAGCTTTTCTGAGAGTTTTATACCTTTTCTATTTCCCACAAACCACTACTGTCTTCTGTCTTCAAGACCATTGGAATACCTGATATGCCACATCTGCTTCACCATGTCTAAATGGAGAGAAAAAGTACAATGTGGGGAAAAAAGCCCGGAAAACCCCATGGGAACCTCTTCTATAGGTGTGAATCTGATCCCTGCGCTGCTCCAGTGAACATGGGAGACCACACACCATTGCACAGAGAAGTGACAGACCTCACTGACAGCAATCTGCCACTTAGGTGTGACTGGAGCCTGGTAATGAGACACACTGTGTGTGAGGAGCCAGCATCCATGTGAACAAATAGGAGAGGCATCTGCAAGATGCAGCTGATGCTGGGGAAAACAGAGAGTATAGCAAGTTGTTCCTTCTCTACATAGAATACCATGCCAGGTCCTTGGTCCTATGGTTTAAGGTCTTTAACCAGTCAGACTTCAGCTGTGCTTGTCCAGGACAATGTAGCTCAGAGTGCACAGATGAAACCAACAGGACAAAACTGATGCCTAGAGAAGCTGGAACAGAGGCTACACACAGAGTTAAAGGGAATAAAATGGGAATTTATTGAGAGGCTTACAAAAGGTACACCCTAGCAGTGTCAGAGCCACATTCATGGCACCTGCCTGGATGGCTCCAAGATGGAAGCAAAGGACGATTTGGTCACAAAATCTCGCATTTTTATAGGTTTTGTTCATTTGCATGAACCTGCCCTCCTCTTTCCACGTTGTTTATGCTTAGGGCCTTAAGTTTGAAGAAACTGTCCTTGAGTTCTTAACTGGAATAGGACTGTTTTGTCTTCATCACTCTAGCACATCTGAAAAGCACATCCAAGCAGAATAAGAAAACTTAAAGGCATCAAAACGTTACAAGTTACAGTGTGATTTTTGGGGGAAATGAAACACTGGAGACTTACCACTTCGCCTGAAATGGGGAGTGATAGTGAAAAACAAAATGAAAAGTAAAGAACTGTCTTATTTGGGTTTTCCTATTAGCAGAACTCTGTGATAATGACCTTTGTGAAGGATTCACAGGGATTCTATGAAGTGCCTCAGCGTCACTCATTTTATGATGCAGTTTATGCAGAAAGTATCTGTATCCTATGATAATAATAGTTGTAAAGAATAGCTGTGGTACCCACGCCAGACAGCAGATCAGACAAATTGGCTTTGGAAGGAATAATCAGTGTCCCTTAACTCAACATATCTTTCAGCAGTCTGAAAGAAGCATATAAACAAAACCTTAGCTTGGATATCAGTATACAGATTAACTAGAGGCATTTTCATTCTGCCATTGCACTACGCTTTATGTATTCAGCCAAACAATCCTAAAAGGATTGAAACTCCTCCTTGTTTGAATTCAAATTCATAGAAATTCAAACTGCTAATGCAGGGTAAGATTCAATAAGCTTTGCAAACTGCTTAAAATTATACTATAAATATTATTTAGACATATTTGTAGGCTTATGCATGATAAGTCTATGAAAACAATAGCAAAACACTATTTTATTCCTTCAAACATTTTTAATTTTCATCATGCCATTAAATTTTTTCAATTGAAGTGAAACATAGAGGCATGTTAAAAGAAAGCATAATTGGGCTTGTTTGAAATTATTCCTCTGAGACTTGAAAGAAAGAGAAGTCAAAAAATGCATTAGAAATCAGAGTTAGAAAGAAGTCAGGGAATGTATAACCTTTCAAGATTTTTAAAATGTAAGGCATAAATAATGTTTGTTTCTTGGTAAATAGCAATCATATGCATAAAATGGGAATGAGCTGTAGAAAGAAATAAATCAGAGAAAGTCTATTCAACTGAAATCCTAGGAACTTTAATGTTGTGGAACACTGTTGGACTGCGTCAGTTTTGCAAGTGCTTTATCTGAGCTGAAAGGTGAAATTAGCAGCTTTCTCAACACCCTGGGAAGCTATTGTGTCAATGCTACACACTGGAGACCACTGTTTGATGCCAGTGCCACTAGTTCAGATGAGCACTGCAATCAGGAGCATTAGAAGTGAGTTGGTGAATTGCGTTGCATGAAGCAATGGAGCTGCTTACAGACAAAAGAGCTGAATGGGGTTTTATACATGTCTATAAGAATATAATGAAGTCAAACATACCAAGCATGCAGCTGAATTCAGCAACATTAAAATAACCAACCTAGAAAAGAAGTTGAGGAGAGAGGTGAGATGAAGAGAGGACACCTGAATAAAATAATTTGTTAATAAAATGAATTGTAAATTCAGACATGGCTGGACCACTCCCTGAAATTTTAATATTGTGAGGAATGATGCATCAGACTTGTCTCTCAGAAGCTACTTCTCATAATTTTCTGCACTTTAAGAGATCATATAGTTTGGGCACTTTAGTTTGAGGAGGACATTACTTCATTTTACCTGCAATTTACTCAGTAAACTAACTTTCTTTCTTTCTTTCTTTCTTTCTTTCTTTCTTTCTTTCTTTCTTTCTTTCTTTCTTTCTTTCTTTCTTTCTTTCTTTCTTTCTTTCTTTCTTTCTTTCTTTCTTTCTTTCTTTCTTTCTTTCTTTCTTTCTTTCTTTCTTTCTTTCTTTTCCTTCCTTCCTTCCTGTCAGCAAAGCATCTTTAAAAAATTTATAATCTTGAACCAGCCTGTGGGGTTTGTTTCATTCATGTCAGGCTAAAATAGCTACTTACAGGTATTTGGGTTTTTTTTTCATATAACCTATTACTTTTTTTGTTTGTTTGTTTTTTCATGGATGTAGAACAACTGAAAACATTCTGTGAAAAAGAAGATTAAAAACTTGTATATATTTACTCATGTGTGAAAGCATAGAGGTATCATATTCTGAAGATCATTATCAGAAATTATGAGAAATAAAACAATCTTTCTGTTAGGTGATGAGGTTTATGAGAATATTCCTAGACAATTCATTAGTTTTAAGCTGACATGAAAATCAATTAATTTTAATAGGGAATAACAGATTATGTGCTTAATAATTCATCTAATTTCACGAGGCAAAGTGAATTAGACAATGCAATGTAAATCTAATAGCAGTTGTAACCACATAATTTGACTGTTTGTCAAGAGCAAAGCATAGTGAAATGATTGAGAATTACACAGAGTGAAAAACATTAATTGTGTGTAAACTGAGTGACAGTTTCTTGTAACCCTGAAAGCCTGCGAGTTCAGTGTAATTATTTCTATTAGGTCTTTCTCTAAAATTGTTCTGTATCATTAATTATGTATTCATATTAAGCAGGCAAATTAATAAATAATACAAAATAACTTTTCCATGAATTTTTTCAATTCAGAGATGCTATGCAATTGACAGAGATTTTATAGACTGAAACTACATGAAAATTGTTTTATAGTCTGCATTAATTAATCAATAATGGCCCTGAGAGCTGGCATTTCTGCCTATTAATGACCAGCTGAAAGAGTCGAGGACCCGACGTGGAGCAGGGTGCCCTTAACCCTTGCGGTCATTCACGCTGGAGAAATGCCCGACCCCCAGGTCATTGTTGCTGTTAATCGAAGCCATAATAATTGTTATGGTTATTTTTCCATGCACACAGAGCAGTCGTGTGCTTTCCATCTGAGTGGCATTTATTTCAGGTTGAGGGAAAAAACAGAACGGGAAAGAACAAGCGTGGGGCCTTGAGAAGCAAAATGGCAGCTCGGGGCGGCTGTGCGCGACAGACGGGGTGGAGCAGCAGCGGGGAGACCATGGCCATCCCAGCTGATGTCTCACAGGACACACGCTTGTGTCAAAGCACAGATGCTATATAAACAGGTTGTCCTTTCGTATGTTTGAAAATATACATGTTGAAATACATGTTGCCATGGATACGGGTCTGCCTTTGGAGCAATAGTCTCTTTCACTTGGTAGTGACACTGCAGTAACCTATGGAATCAAGGAACATCACACCTCCTTGTGTTAATATGAGGAAAAAAAATGTAAAAAGCACTTCAGAAACACTCAAAGTGCTTTTCTTTTTACAACAAAATACAAAGGACTCGAGGCCAGGTTAAAGGGGGCTGTGAGCAAACTGGTCTAGTGGAAGGAAGGTATCCCTGCCTATGGCAGGAGGATTGGAATTAGATGATCTTTAAGATCCCTTCCAACCCAAACCATCCTATGATCCTATGAATCACAACTTTGTGGGTGCTTTTTCTTGCTTATAATATGAAGAAAAAGTCTTGTTAGTGTAATTTAAGCCAGAAAATGTGGTGTGGCCTATAGCACATGGGTTCCCATCCCACTCTCCTTTACCAGCAGTTGGGATTTGAGGTACACATGCCAGCACTGGAGATGAAGAAGCTGACAGGGCAGGTTGTGAAAATCCACCAGCCATCTATGCCAAAGGGATGGAAGATATCTATTTTCCACACATTCTATCAAAAGCAGAAAAAACCTTACCTTCCCTTTGAAGAGTAAACAGCAGTTTTGGCACATTGAACAGAAAGATGGAAGAAGCAGGTTGTGGACATCATCCTGAAACTGCAGATCTGGACAGGAGAGAACAGCATTCACATTCTGGGCTGAAAAGACTTCTAGCAGTCCTAGTCACCATATTTTCTGATTCCTCTACACCGACTTTTGTCATCCAAACATCACTGCCTACTGCGTGTGAAGGAAAGAGACATTTACACTGTAGTTGGCTTTTGGAGACATACCGTCACAAATTCTTATTTTTATGCCTTGAATTAAGGTGAGGAAAGAAAACCTGAAGTTCCCAACCTCCTCCTTGTTCCTTCAGATTTGGAGAAAGGAGAGGAGAAGAAACAAAAGAGGAGCCTCCTTGGCTGCACATTTACGGCTCCACAGTATGCTCGTTTTAGGGATCCCAACTCTATCAGTTATGCAGGAGGAAGCACAACAGAAAAGTCAAAATAGGAAAGAGATACACACATAGGTGGAGCAAAGAAGAAGAGACAAACAGATATCACAAAAAGAAAACAGATAATCTCAAACTGGACAATGCCCTGGTCTTCTCCAGCACACCTGCCTGTTTTCCATCCATCTGCCAAAGAGCCTAAAGGAACTAATTGCTTCTGAACTTCATTCAAGGCTCATCAACATGTGTGTGAGATTAGGTGTAGTTTCTTGTATGCTACTGCTTAAAACAGTGCATGTAGGTGCAGTACCTAAGGCTGGTCAGAGAATTTCCATGAGAGCTGTAATGAAGTCTAAGTTTCACCAAAACTTTTGGATCTGGTTGTTAAAAAGTAGCTTGATATTCCTGGCACACCCATTACCTTCAATGTCCTTACCAACTGGCAATTTTGGTCCCTTCACTCTCTGACCACAACCATGAAGACTTTCAGATTTTGTAGGACCTTCAGCATAAAAAACCTTTTCTGGCTGATCACACTTCTGTCAGCTTCTAGTCCTGATCCACTCCATGCCAGGAATAAAGCATCCTGGCTGATACAAAGAACAAACTTTCTATTTCTATAACTAAGAATTCTGGGAGATTTCAATAAAAACTAGCATTGGCAAAAAGACCACAGGAATATGTGTTATTTTAAAAGTTTCTCTCTGTCTACTGTTTTTGAAATTAAATGCTGTTTATTGATCTGTCGTGTAATGCAATGAGCCAACCAAAAATACAACTATGCCTGGCACTGTCTCAGAAACAATTTTTCTTAGCTAACTGAATGCACCTAAGCAGCTTAACTGTTAAGTGCTTGTCATTCGCATGCTTAAAGTATGATTTGCCACATCTGTTAATAAAAACAAATTTGCTAAAAAAGAAAACTGTTAATATTTAGGCTGACTGTGTTAAAAGCAGACATAGAAAATATGAAAAATAGAAATACTCCACATTTCAGGAAACCATAAATTCAAGCCCAAATATTTTCATTTAAAAGGCAAAAAATTTGGTAATTAGTGTTATGATTCAGTCTTTTAAACTCTTACACCTTTAATTGTTCTGAAACCTGGCACTCGAGTACACACAGAAAATCTGAGAAAATTGTCTGAAAGTCCTCAAGGAATTTAAAATAAATGCTTAAATGAATCTCTCACTACTGGCACACAACAAATGCCCAGATGTATTCATAGTGATGCACCCAATTAAGTTTAGAAGAATTGCATGAGTTCAGTTTCAGCAGGTTCCTATTGATTCTCCTAGTTAATAAACAGTTAAAGGATGAAGTGAGTTTTTAAAAAATATAAGTGCTTTAAAGGTGCTAGAGAGGAAAAGCATAGTACTAAGTGGTCATGTGGCTAGTGCCATTCATCTTGGTAGTGACTATCTGTCAAAAGTGGCAAGAGCCCTGTTAACAGCCATGACCTGTGCTGTAATGAAGGGAGAGTGCACAGCAAAGTGTCCATTATCAGGCAGTTGGGAGCAGTAAATTGGTGCAGTTTGCCTCAATCTTGCAGCAAGTTGAGATGTAAGATAGGTGGGGATCAGCAAGCAGCAATTTTATCCTATGATCATTTTTGTCAGATAGCATCAGAGTAGGAACTTACTCAGATTCATTATTTCAATTAAATGTTTCCTCATTAAGTGACCACTGCCAGGAACGTTTTCTGTGGTCCTGTATTTATAATTGTGTAAACACATCTGCTAATATTTGGACAGGGAACAGTGATGGAGAAGCAGTAAGGTAAACGACACATTAAGATGATAGGTACAATCAAACAAATCTTGCACCCTCTCAACGGGGCTAACAGCTTGCAATAAAATAGGCAACCTCTGTTACCTATACACTAACCTAAGGTGTTTACATCCAGTTCTAACTATTAAAATTCATTTCAGACTGTTTGCAAAACAACAAAACACTCAAGTAAAATTCCACCTCCATTCAACCCCATGCAAATGAACTGATGCTATTTACCACTTCCCTGGGGAATAAGCTCAAAACTCCAGGTGACACCCAGTGTTTGCTCTTGGGTGCGTGGAGATGAAGAATTCTGGATGAACTCTTAAACTATCAAGCAGACTTAACCCTTAGGAACCCTCCAGTAAACTAGACAACAAACAGAAGACAAATGTACTTGTTACCACCACTCATGAACCGCTTTGCAGCAGCAAAAGCCTTTCAGATCAGCCCATCTGCTTCCCAGACCGGGATGGTTAGGGACGTATTTCCCTAATCACATGTTGTCCCTATTCCTACCTCATAACCTAAATGAGGAATACTAAAACTTCTGTAATTCTGTAATTCTTGTAATTCTGTACAGCCCTTCATTATATGTCTCTGCCAAATTCTTCCCTTATTGTGAGAGACGTGTGCTTTCCCTGCCAGCTCCCAGCCACACAGGTAGTTGGGATGATGGGCAGAGAGGTAAACCTCATGTCCAAACAACATTATATTGCAAATGGTCACAGCTTTACCCTGTTCCCCAAAGACCCCACACCAGCACCTTCCCCATGTGGGCCAGTGCTATAAAACTGAATAGCAAATGTGGGCTTTTTTCTTTCTTTAGGTGTATTAAATCAACAGATGGATGCCTTTTTCTCTCTTTTAGTCTCTATGTCAGCAGTGCAACATCCGACTCTAAAAGAAGGACTCCGTTTCTGTTATATGTTAATAGAGACCAACAGAAAAAAAAAAAAACTTTTGCAACCTTTAAGAAGTTGCACTTTTACCTTGCCAACCTCAGCAGGTTTTTAAATTGGATAAGGGACCAGGGAAAATGTGCCTTGGCTCTCCTTTTGTTGACAGTTTTATATTTTTAATTTCAGTCCCAGAGGAAGATTTCAGAACTGGAAAGAAGGGAAATATTTTGGCCCTTTGAAGTCCTCACCAACAAGTGAGCTGTGAGAACCAGCTACAAGGATGGGCAAGCTGCAGCCACCTGAGCTGGTAAATGCAGGCGTGAGTTTGGGTAATGGTAACAAATAGAGATGATGGCAGTAGATTAAAAATGTACTGCTGAGATAAAGTAGAGGTTGGGGTATATTGTAGAATGTGGATCTCTCTCATAGCCCTGAAATGTCCCTCCCAGTTCACCTCTGTACTCAGGGCACAAGTTAAAAACATTGCTGATAGCTTTAAAACAAGTAGAGGATCTGTAGTAAAGAATTCAAAAGAGGCTTATTAACAGTTCTCAGGATATTTTGATAGATTTTAGAAAACCTGATGGGAACAGGGTCTGTTTATCCATTTCAGACCTTTACTTCAAGTTAAGGGAAAAAGAATATTAAAAAAAGAACAAAAACAGAACCCAACGAAACAAGGATAGTCAGTGACAGCACTAAACTATCCCAGGGTACAATACGGATAACAACAGGATGAAAAAAAATAGACTGAAATGCAGATCTAATCTGTCCAAAAGTAGGGTGAAAATTAATTTCCCTTCACATATTATCACAAGCATAACTACACTGAACTCATGTTGATGCTGGGATCCCCACCTGCAAGCATGCTGAGATTGTTTTTTCACTTTTACTTTGCTGTAAAGCTGTCAGCGTTTCTTACACAACTTACATGTGCTGATTATCAGAGCTACCCAGCAATACCCAGGATTTTTATGTCATAAGTATTTGGCTTGTATAAGGCATGCAGAAGAGGAGTTTCTGCTTGTAAAGTGGGGCTGGTCTTTCTCACAGGTTGCAGTGTACTACCAGAAACACAGAGCTAGAGGCACAATGCTGAAAAACAAGTGATGAAATCGCCACTGTTCATATAGCAGGAAAATACTCATTTTGGAGGGGCTGGAACCATCTGTTACTACCTGTATAATGGCACTTCTTACAACTTGGCAGCTAAAACCAGGCTGTAAAGGGGGAGTAGAAGCTGCAACTTTCTCTCCATGTCTTTGCAGGGTGGTGAGAAGTGAAGGGAAATAAAATTGTCTAAATTAGTTGATACACAGGCAAAACTGTAATTTTTGAGGGGGCATTGTTTACCTTAAAAGCTGTGTAAATCAGCTTGAAACTGAATTAAACAGGTGGCTGACCACCTGTACATAATGATTAACTGTGCTTACACAATAATTTATGTGAAAATACTGTCAAACTCTGATAACATCACATCTGCTGCTACTGTACTATTGTGCAGAATTTTTGTATTTATTATTTCTTTGAAAAAACAGTTAGGTGTTGCTGATCTCTCTTCCCTGTGTTTTGCCTTGAGGTAAAGTGTTTGCACCAGAAAGTTTACTATTCTTCCTACAGTTATGAAGTATCATATTGGTGCATATTTGGCCATTTGAACAAAAACTCTGTAATTTTAAGTACTGAAAAGTACCTGAATTAGTCTGACAAACCGTTACATTTTTAGCATTAAAACTGATATTGAACACCTTACTACTTATTAGATATTTAAAATTGCTGCTCTGCATATGTTTAGACATGCTGGAGTTTTCTTTACCTTCAAGAATATTATAAACAAAATGCCTTGGTCTTTATTCAAGTTCTAATTTATGCAAGTAGAATCATACTCTTGCCAGACACTATTTTAAATGAGGCTTGTGCTCTGTGAATTTACACTGTCAGAAGCAAAATCAGAATGTGACTACATGACCCGTGTTACCATTGAAGGAACTTAAATCTGCATATGAAAGTACAGTGTTAACCCAACCCAACACAGCAAAAAAATGAATTTTGGCTGCTGCCATCACCACACCACTCATCCATCCAACCACTCAAGTGAAAGGATATGAAAGAGCTCCAGAGCCCACACAGGTTTACAAAGAATAAGGTAAAATTCATATCAGTTTTTTATACAAAGAGCTGAAGACAAATGATCAGCCATTCACTGGCAATGTCCAGTTGTATCCCACCTCCATTACAGTGGGAGAATTCAAGTTTGGTGATGTTCTTACATTGAACACTTGGGTTCCTGCACAACTGGGGGTACTATAAAATGCTTGGGAATGGCAAATCAGATTAAATGGATTAGAAAAATCAGCAACAGCCGTACTTTTTTTAAAATGTTAATATTATTCCATTTATATCAGAGCAGCATGTTCAATTCATTGTACATTTACGTGTCTGAAGGAAATCAGTTCAGAAGTCTTCAAATTCTTCATTAGTTATCATAAATTCAAACTCTGAAGGTACAAACAAAACTGCTTTTTGCTTATTTCATGTCTTCATTGTAAAAAAAATGTCTCCAATTGCAGCCACATTTCTTTTCCTAGAAAAATATAAAAGAGAATAAAGTTCTTCTACTATACCATAAAGAATTTTGTAATTTTCCTAAATTAGTCCTAGTAACTAATATTAGAATGCCAACAGACAGATTCTTATCCACCTGTACCCCTATAGAGGCCTCTGAGGGCAATGACAAAAGGAAATTTCAGGTTTATGAGAATGCTTCTTGTCATATTTAGATTATCAGAACAGGTCCAGGACTTTGACACCAGCACCCACGAAAAGAGGACACATACATACCACTTCACCAGGAGCAGTACACTGCTCATAGAGCTGCCTATGTGCTGCTGTGCCTGTCCTGTTATCCACAGCTCCTGACCCTGTGTTGCTGGTTCTCTGCATTCACAGTAGAACAAATAGCATAACTATCAGTTAGGAGAGCTTCAAACACCAATTGCAGTGGCAACATTTCTAGTACGATTAAAATTCTAGCCTAACTCACATTTGATTTGGGGAGTCACTACTTCTTAACAGGATAAATGGAAGAATCCATTGAAAAAACACATAACATGTATTTTCTGTCTCCAGCTGAGTCTATATAGTCAGTTGGCCTCTAGACCCTTGGATTTTATATCTATCCCATCACTTTCCAAGCTATAATTCACTCCTTGTCTTTCAGCACTATGCTAACATGAACAGGCTTTTTTTTTACCACACAAAATCCTCTGACAAATACATTTGATGACTCATAATTGTTCTGCTTTGTTTCTTGCAGGGATGCCAAGAGCATTATGTCCATTGCACAGGAGTTGACTGAATTTATTAGCACTAACCATTAATATTAACCATATCCTTTCATTTAAAAAAAAATATCACTACCACCATTGTGAAGGATTTCTTTTTTATAAAGATATAGAACTGATGTAATTCTAAAATAATCCACTCAAAAGTGTTCAGAAAAAGACTAGAGGAAGAGACTTATCATCCTTAACAAAACACTGGTTTAAAAACCATGTTTGCCCAAAATCACAGCTCTGTCCCTTCTCTTTTTGGATGCCTCCACCTGTTCAAATTTTGGAGCGAAGATTCCCTGAGCATGGATTGATTCAGTCTCTTCTGAGGTAATTTCTTTCTGTTACACAAAAAGTAGAAAAGGTCCTGCTACCCTGGCACTCCATTGTAGTTTCTAATTGTCTTGGGGTGACTGTATGATGCCTGTATGCCCAAATCGTCTGTTCTATTGGTGTTGAATATTAAATTCTGCAACTTTAAGACTGGTTCCAGGAATGAAGCAGGGGAAAGAAGAAGTGCAGAGTTTGTTATCAGAAACCGCACCAGCTCCCCCGCATTCCTGCTGGCACTGTATTGTCTGCAGTGGACAACAAGGGAGAACTCTCTTTTTTGCTCTGGGTGGC